>CAUYLG010030900.1:0-49511 GCA_963573385.1 Cacajao melanocephalus
AATGATTTGTAATCCTTTGGGTATATACCCAGTAATGGGATTACTGGGTCAAATGGAATTTCTATTTCTAGGTCCTTGAGAAATTGCCACACTGTCTTTCACAATAGTTGAACTAGTTTACACTCCCACCAACAGTGTAAATGTGTTCCTATTTCTCCACATCCTCTCCAGCATCTGTTGTCTCCAGATTTTTTAATGATCGCCATTCTAACTGGCATGAGATGGTATCTCAATGTGGTTTAGATTTGCATTTCTCTAATGACCAGCGATGATGAGCATTTTCTCATGTGTTTGTTGGCCTCATAAATATCTTCTTTAGAAAAATGTGTGTTCATACCCTTCGCTCACTTTTTGATGAGGTTGTTTTTTTTCTTCTAAACCTGTTGTAGTTCTTTACAGATTCTGGATATTAGCCCTTTGTCAGATGGGTAGATTGTGAAAAATTTTCCCATTCTGTTGGTTGCCAGTTCACTCTAATGATAGCTTCTTTTGCTGTGCAGAAGCTCTTATGTTTAATTAGATTCAGTTTCTCTATTTTGGCTTATGTTGCCACTGCTTTTTGTGTTTTAATCATTAAGTCCTTGCCTAAGCTTATGTCCTGAATGGTGTTGCCTAGGTTTTCTTCTAGCGGTTTTATGATGATAGGTCTTATGTTTAAATCTTTAAGCCATCTGGAGTTAATTTTAGTGTCAGGTGTAAGGAAGGGGTCTAGTTTCAGCTTTCCGCACATGGCTAGCCAGTTTTCCCAACACCACTTGTTAAACAGGAAATCCTATCCCTATTGCTTGTTTTGTCAGGTTTGTCAAACATTAAGTGGTTGCAGATGTGTGGCATTGCCTCTGAGGCATCTGTTCTGTTCCATTTGTCTATATCTCTGTTTTAGTACCAATACCATGCTCTTTTGATTACTGTAGCCTTGTAGTATAGTTTGAAGTCAGGTAGCATGATGCCTCCAGCTTTGTTCTTTTTGCTTAGGATTGTCTTGGCTATGTGGGCTCTTTTTTAGTTCCATATGAAGTTTAAGGTGGTTTTTTCCAGTTCTGTGAAGAATGTCATTGGTAGCTTGATAAGGATAGCATTGAATCTATAAATTACTTTGGAGAGTATGGCCATTTTCACAATATTGATTCTTCCTAACCATGAGCATGGAATGTTTTTCCATCTGTTTGTGTCCTCTCTTATTTCCTTGAGCAGTGGTTTGCAGTTCTCCTTGAAGAGATCCTTCATGACTCTTAGTTGTATTCCTAGTATTTTATTCTCTTTGTAGCAATTGTGAATGGGAGTTCACTCATGATTTGGATCTCTGTTTGTCTGTTATTGGTATATAGGAATGACTGTGATTTTTTCACATTGATTTTGTATCCTGAGACTTTGCTGAAGTTGCTTATCATTTTAAGAAGATTTTGGGCTGAGATGATGGGGTCTTCTAAATATACAGTCATGTCATCTGCAAATAGAGACAATTTTACTTCCTCTTTTCCTAACTGAATATGCTTTATTTCTTTTTCTTGCCTGATTGTTCTGGGCACAGACAATATCATACTGAATGGGCAAAAACTGGAAGCATTCCCTTTGAAAACTGGCACCAAACACTTAGGCATTTTGCATTTAAGTCTATGATTACATTAAGCCAAGTTTTGTGTAAGATGTAAGGTCTATGTCTAGGTCTTTTGTTATGCACATGGATCTCCAATTGTTCCGGCATAAATTGTTTACAAAGACTACCATTTTTCTGCCATTGTGCACCCATCAGAAATTAGTTTGTTATTTAGTGTGACTCTATTTCTAGGCTGTCTTCTGTTCTATTAGTTTGTGTTTCTGTTATTTCACCAATAATACAATAATTACTACAGCATTTTAGTAAGACTTGAAATCAGGTTTATGAGTATTCCAGATTTGTTCTTCTTTATGACCAAGTTGCCTATTCTAGGATGTTTGTTTCTTCATCTAAATGTTAGAATCAGTCTGACTGTATCTACAATCTAGAATGCTGGAATTTTGACTGAGATTGCGTTGAATCTATAGGTAACTAAAAAAAAAAGGAAGTTGGAAAAAGATATTATATAAGAAGTATTGAATATTTAATCCCCAAACTTGGAATAGCTCTTCATTTATTTAGTTCTTTCTTGATTTTTCCATCATTGTTTTGTCATTTTGTGCATAGAGAGTCTATACACATTTACTTAGGATATACATAAGTACTTTATTTTGGGATACTACTATTATTTTTTTTTATTTTAATTTCTACTTGTTCACTGATGGTTTCTAGGAAAGCAGGAAAGGATATATCCTGCAACCTTGATGTATTTGCTTATTAGTTCCAGAAATATTTTTGAGATCTGGGATTTTTCTAATCTGGGTAGTTGTTACTACTTTTTCTTACTTTATTGAATTGGCTAGATCTTCAAGTATAATTGTAAGTAGGCATGGTAAAAATGAATATCCTTTTTTTGCTTACAATTGTGAAGGTAGGTGGCAATCATTTCACAATTGAGGATGGTATTAGCTATAGATTTCTGGCATTGCTTTCATTAGGATAAGGAAGTTCTCATGTTTCTAATTTTTGATAATTTTATCATGAAGGGTATTCAATTTTATTGAATGCTTTTCTGCATCTATCGTTATAATTTTATTTTTTTTAAATTTATTTTGTTTATGGAATTATTACATTGATTTATGTTTATTAAGCAGTTTTGCATTTTACAACAAAAGCCAGTTAATCATGACATATTATTATTTTTACATAATGCTAAATTCAACATGTGAATATTTTGTTAAACATATTTGCTTCTATATTCATGAGAGATATTGTACCATAATTTTCTTTTTGTACAATATTTTTATCTGTATTTGGAATTAGAATACTTCTGGCCTAATTAAATTAGGTATTTTCTCTATTTTCTGAAAAAGGTTATTGAGAATTCCTATGATTTCTTCCTTAAATGGAGGATTTACCAGAGAACACATACATACCTCATGCTTTCTTTTTTGTTCTAGTTTTTATTATTCCTTTCTTCTAGCTTCATATTAAGTTTCTGCATTTTCTCTAGTTTCCTATGGTACAAATTAAGGTTATTTATACTAGATATTTTTTTAAAGATAATATTTGTATTTAATGCTATAAATTTTCCACTAAGCATTGTTTATATGCATTTTATAAATGTTAATGTCATATTTCTCTTCTCTTTTACTTTCATTAAAAATATCTTATAACCTTTTCTTTGATGTTTGAGTTATTTAGAAATGTGTTTCATAATTTCAAAATGCCTTAGTATTTTCCAACTATCTTTCTATTATTGATTTCTAGATTGAGTCCATTGCAGTCTTAGAATATACTTTATATAATATCTATTATTTTAATGTGTCAAAATACGTTTAATGGCACAGAGTAGGGAATATCCTGGGGAATTTTTCATGGGAACTTCAAAAGAATATGCATTCTGCTTTTGTTCAATAAAGTATTTTATGTCAATTAGATAAAGTTTATTGATTGTGCTGTTTGAAATATCTACAGTTTTACTTTTTTCCTATTTGATGTATCAATTACTGGCAGAGAAGTGCTAAAGTCTTTAAATATAATAGTTCTGTCTCTTTCTTCTTAAGTTTTATTATTTTTGCCTTAATGTATTTTCACACAGATGTCAGATGCATTCAACTTTAGAATTGTTATGTCGTCTTGAAGAAATGAATGCTTTATCATGATGTAAGGCTCTTCTTATCCCTGAAAATTTTGCTTGTTCCCATAGGGGTGAAGGGGAAAGCTTCCCTTTAACCCTCAGAAAATTCACCAAAAAATAAATTTATGAGGTAGATTAATAGGAGAAATAGCACACAAATTTATTAGCATGCATGGGAGAGAATCACAGAGTGATTGCTGGAGTGCAGATGGGTATATATCTTTCTTCTTAGGGAAAAGGAGATAGGGAATTGTGGTTTATTTTAAGAGGATATGAATGATTTTTAGAAGAATTCAACAGGCTTGAAGGACATACAATGGCCTAGGACAAAGTTTGTTGGCCCACAAAACACATAATGGTTTGTGACAAAAGTATGATCCTGTGTGTTGGCCCACTTCAGTCTTTCTTCCTGTGAGTTTAGTTAATGCAAACTAACTAAACAGGGAAACGACTAGAAGTAATTGTTTTTTTCTTTGACAGTTCCAGACTTTAGTCAGAGAGGAAAGTTCAAAGATCAACTTCATTCTATGCTTTGGAAGAGACAGACGATTAAGAGAGAGGAGGTGAGTGGTGCAGGTTAGCGAGAACTTGAAGCTTCTTCATTTCAGCATGTCAAAACACCATGTTTTAGGGGTACTGGTTTCCGAGTCCCAACATTCGGAAAACTGCTTTGTCTGAAATTAATATCGGCATTCAAATTTTCTATTGATTGGTGTTAGCATGATATATCTTTTTTCATTTCTGAAGCTGCAACATATCTGTCTTTATATTTAAAGTCAGATCTTATAAACAACATATAATTCAGTCTTCTTAAAAACTGTTTTATCGTTGTTGTTGCATTGTGATGAGAATTTACATTAAACATTTTTAAACTAATCTACGTCCACTTTCAAATAACACTGTAGCACTCTATATGTGGTGCAGATGCCTTATAACAGAATATTCTCATTTTCTCACTTTCATTCTTTGTGATATTGCTGTCACTTATTAAAATGCTAAAATCACTCAATTCCTTGCTACTTTTATTTATTAAAGTAGTTATATTTTGATAAATTAGAAATAAGAAAAATAAAGACATTATCTTACCTTCATTGATTCTTTCTCTAGTGCTCTTTTTGTAGATACAAGTTTCTGATATATATCATTTTTCTTCATCCTAAATAATTCTTTTTAATTTTTATCATTTTTAAAAGTTGACACATAATAATTATGCATATTTCTAGGGTGCATAGTGATGTTTAAATACATATAATGTATAGTGATCAGTAGAGAATAATTAGAATACATATCATCTCAAACATTTATTATTTCTTTGTGTTAGGAACATTCAATATCTTTCTTTTAGCTATTGGAAGGTATATGATATATTATTGTCAACTAGAGTCATCTACCGTGCTGCACAACACTTGAACTTATTCATGCTATCTACAGCATGGGAGAAAGTATTTGCAAATGATTCATCCACCAGGGGATTAATATCCAGAATATACAAGTAACTTAACTATCTCAACAGCAATAAATAATCCAATTAAAAAATGAGAAAATGATCTGAAACAGACATTTTCCAAAATAAGACATACAAATTGCCAACAAGTATATATTAAAGAAAAATGCTCACTATCACTTATCATCAGAGAAATGTGAAACAAAACAGCAGTGAGGTGTCATTTCACCCCAGTTAGGATGGCTATTACTGAAAAGACAAACAGATAAAGGATGAGGAGAAAAAGGAAGTCTCACATACTTTTGCTGGGAATGTAAACTAGAGCAGCCACTATGAAGAACACTACAGAGGTTCCTCAAAGAATTACAAATAGGACTACCATATGATTCAGCAATCCCACTACTGGGCATTTATCCAAAGGAAAGAAAATCAGTATATTGAAGAGACATCTGCATCCCCATGTTTATCATAGCATTATTCACCATAGCCAAGATATGGAATTAACTTATGTATCCAAAAAATACAAATAAAGAAAATGTGGAATATATACACAGTGGAATACTATTCACTCATAAAAAGGAATGAAATTCTGTCATGTGTGGTAACATGGACAGAACTGAAGGACATTATGTTAAGTAAGTTAAAAACAGAAAGTTAAATGTGGCATATTCTCACCTATATGTGGAAACAAAACACACACACACACACACACACACACACACAAAACGATCTCACAGAAGTAAACAGTAGAACAGGATTGGCTCTAAAGGTAAGAGGAAATGGAGGATGGGGGAGATTTGTTAAGATACTAAAGAATTTCTTTTTAACTTTTTTGTTGTTGTTGCAGGACAGGTCAGCTAGTGTTTAATTTCTTCACTTTTTTTTTTGAATTTGAAAGTGTATATCTCCTTCATTTTTGAAGGGTAATTTCACTAGTAGGAAATTCTAGATAGGTGTTTTGTTTCTTTTAATACATTATTTCACTTCTCTTTTCGCTTGCATGAATTCTGATGAGAATTTACTACAATTCTTGTCCTCTTCCTCTTAAGTAGGTGAGGTTTTTTCCTAAGTCTTTTTTGTTTTTTTTTCTTTGTACTTTGATTGTATTTAGTCAAACATTCCCTACAAAATGATACACTGAAGTGAATTCTAGAGGTTGGCTTCTAATCCACCAGGCTGTTTTCACAATGCAATAAAGGCCAATTTACTTTAATCCTCAACTTCATTTTTGCATAGATTTTATATCTTATATAAAAATAGATAGTTTTCTTATTTAATCTAAAAATGTATTGAATTATGGTAAATTAAGTCAAGATAAAATGTTCACTTATGGCTTTTTTTTGCATGTTTCTAAGTTATTCAGCACCAAAAAGGGAGAGATTAGAGTCTCCTATTATACAATACTTCAAAGGCTCTAATGCCAATTTTTGTTCAATAAACTTAATACTAATATTCTTCTTTCCAAATGGCTGATTATTTAACCAGAAGAAAGAATAAACAGCCGAGCACTTAGAATTGGAAATTAGTATAGAAAATTAGCAGTAATTTTGAAAAATCAGTTATCAGGTTGTTGGCCTCACTATTTTCATTGGCATTAAGAAATGTTAATAAATTGTGAATCTCATTAGCTAAAACTGCCTTACAAACACTTCAGAATTGTGCTTCAATTCTGTACTCCATAATTGTTCAAGCAGCACAAAGATCAAAGGAGAAGTAGCCACCTTTATTTTAAAGGATGTTTTAAATTAAAGTTGTTTAAATTTTATATCTATGCATGTTCAGTTTTTCTAATTAACATGAATATTCCTTTCTCTAGGGAACATTTCTGTAACACTGGATGAATGCATTTTTCACATTCTGCATTTTTAAAATTTTACTTACCCTGATCATCCATTTTTGCATTCATCTCAGTAAATAAATCTTCCTGCATACTTCTACAGAAACAATAAATCTTTAGAGCTTTCCTGTGCTTTGGTTGGGTATTTCCTTCTTCATCTATTTTGTGATTCAGTCATCCAAAGATTCTGACCTAAGAGAGACAACAGAGAAGATGCTACAGACATTATTAATAAATAGAACTTCTGCCTTGGGTCCCTATCTTCTTTCCTACCTCAGATAGCTAAGCTTGTCAATTTCTCTACATATACAGCAAAGTCCCCCAAATCTAGGAGACCTATAGTGTTATTTGTTCTTTCCTCTCTGTCCTACTTACTTCATTTTTGCCATAAGAAAATATTAATTATCCACTAAGAAATAACTGCCACCATTGCAATCAGTTGGTTAAGCACTGAAATCAAGGTGCCCACATTTCCCTAAGCCAAAAGATAAATCTATGACCAGACTATGTGAAATGAGTCTATCTTGGAAATATGAAGCAAAATATTAAGCAAAATTCAACAAAAACATATAGTAGATAGAGTTCAAAGAAGGTCTCTCAAAGTCCCCACTCTCTCCAGTACTCACATCTTTTCCTAGTTACTTACTCATAAAACATTGACTTAGTGCTGCTAGCAAGAGACTTAGTAGATAGAATTTAAGGCCCCAAGTCAGTTGAATTACAAAAGATTACTCCTTTGCTTAATTCAGTGGGCCTTACCTAATTAAATGCACCCTTAAATGGGATTGGGCTTTCTCATAATAGAAATATTCAAAGCATGAAAGGGATTTCACACAGGATAAAGTTGTCATTGCTAATGTGAAGTGGAAGTGTGCATGTGTCAAGAAATTCAGGTGGGGCCAGGCGTGGTTGCTCACACCTGTAATCCCAGCACTTTGGGAGGCCAAGGCGGGCGGATCACGAGGTCAGGAGATTGAAACCATCCTGGCCAACATGGTGAAACCCTGTCTTTACTAAAAATACAAAAAAATTGGCTGGGCATGGTGGTGCACACCTGTAGTCCCAGCTACTTGGGAGGCTAAGGCAGAAGAATTGCCTGAACCCAGGAAGCAGGAGATTGCAGTGAGCCGACATTGTGCCACTGCACTATAGTCTGGGTGACAATGCAAGACTCCATCTCAAAAAAAAAAAAAAAAAAAAGAAAAGAAAAGAAAAGAAAAGAAATCCCGGTGGTCTCTAGGAACTGAGAGCTGTCCCCAGCTGACAGCCAGCAAGGAAATAGAAACTACAACACCTGAATATGCATGAAAGTAGATTCTTCCTCAGAGCTTCAAGATGTTAACTTAGCCTGTCAATCAAAGTTGACACCTCACTTTACATCTTTGAGACCCTAAGCAGAGAATTCAGTTACACCATGCCTAGACTTTTGACCTAGAAACCTGTGATACATTAAATGAATGCTGGCTTAAGATGCTAAATTTATGGTCATCTTGTAAACTCCAATACCAAATGAATAAAGAAGGAAAACGGTTGGAGCTAATTCAGTTCAAATGCAGAGATGAAAACAGATGATGGCAGTACAATGTGAACTGTGCTTTAAAAAAATAATAGATAGCTATTATGTTGGCAAAACAGGGAACATAGCCCAGTATGTGAAACAGAAGAATGTCTACAGAGCTTGTTTATTAGATTTTGCTATCCAGAGTCCCTGAAATGTTTTGACTCCAATCCTTCCTGAGGTTCACTCTCCAAAATTACTCAAAATCCTTTCAATCAATGTCCCCCTTGCTTAAGTTATCCAGGTTGTTTTTATTACTTGCAATCAAAGTTGCTAAGTGATATGTGCTTTGAGACCAAACATGATCCAAATATTTCCTAACTAAAGCACCCTCCAATAAGAGATTCTGGGAATGTTTTCTCCCAGGTTTGAAAAGCCTTCACTCACTTATCAGCTGGCATGGTAGTGGCTCATGGCCTGTAATCCCAGCAGTTTGGGAGGCCAAGGCAGTTGGATCATTTGAGGCCAGGAGTTCGAGACCAGTCAGACCAACATGATGAGACTGCCCCCCACCCTGTCTCTACTAAAAACACAAAAATTAGCTGGGTGTGGTGGCACACATCTATAGTCCCAGGTACTCAGGAGGCTGAGACAGGAGAATCACTTAACCTCGGAGGTGGAGGTTGCAGTGAGCCGAGATCATGCCACTGCACTCCAGCCTGGATGACAGACTGAGATGATGTCTCAAAGAAAAGAAGAAGATGAAAAAAATCTTTACTCCCTTATCAAAACGTCCTCCAAAGTGCAATTTGTGATAGCAAAGATGGCAAGAAGGGGAATAAATGGCATTGCGCCATAATCACAGTTTTGCCTTCCCACTTTTGTTGGTTTATTTTCTATTTTTTTGTTCAGATTATACATTTTGCTTTGGGACCTCCCAATGATCTATTCTTGAGAATGTAAGAGTTGAAACCAAGCCTAAATTTGTAATGTCACAGTAAGCTGAATATCACACTGAAAATTTCAGCATGTTTGATAAGGTACTTGTTCTCGTAAAACATAGACATCACATTTTTGTTACTTTGAGGTGGAGGGCTAGCTATTTGGGTTTTTTTGTTGCTATAGGAGTAAAGTATGGCATTTAGTGTGAATTTCTATATAAGGTTGTAATTTCATGTTATTTATAATGCATCATCATTCCTTGGTTTGTAGCACATTTTAAAATGTATAATATTCTATATTTATTTGAAACAAGATAGAATGGGACAATATATTCAGCAATTTTAAGATATATTCATTCCAATATAAATATTTACATAGATTTGATTAACCAGAGTAGGGAGAATAATTTAGTTGTTGGGGTATTTCTTGATGTCTCAATTTGGCTAGGCTAAGGTCCCCAGTAATTCAATCAAACATTAACCTAAATGTTGCTAAGGACATTTATTATCACAAATTAATCGTGGACATCTTCAGGAACCCATTATTCTGCTTAACACAAATTAACACAAATTAATATAGTCCATAATCAGTTGACTTTAAGTAAGGGAGATTATCCTAGACAACCTCAGTGGGCCCAACTCAATCTATTGAAAGGGCTTAAAAGAAGAATAGAGATTTCTCTGAAGAAGAACAAATTTTGCCATCAACAATTGCTTTAGCCCACAACTAAGTCTGCCCTTCCTGATAAGCTTTTCCAACTTTTGAACTAGCCTAGTGCACTTCTCATTGGTGTAAACCAATCCCTTGCAAGAAATCTCTTTATGTGTGTGTATGTATATATATATATATATGTATATATATATACACACACACACACACACACACATATATATGAGATATATATCTCATATATATGTATATATATCTCATAATATATATATATATGATATATATCTCATATATATATAGATTTCTACCTATATATGAGATATATATCTCATATATATATCTCACATATATGTATATATATCTCATATGTACATATATATGACACATATGAAACCTCTTTCCTTATAGGATTTTTTAGAGAATTAAAATGTATAAAGTAATTAGAACAAAGCCTAGAATTTAGTACACAATATTAGAACACAGTAAGTGATAAACAGATACTATTGGTTCTAACTGGTATCATTAAGCCAACATGTTCTGAAGACAACTAGACTTCTAGTTTGCTACACCAAAATCTCTGCCTGGAGCACAATGCCACAGCAGAACCGAACTACTGATAGTTCTCTGCACACTCTAGGATTTTTTTTTAATCAAGCCTAAATTTGTAGTGTCACACTAAGCTGAATATCAAACTGAAAATGCCAGCATCTTTGATAATGTACATGTTCTCCTAAAACATAGACTTCATATTTTTGTTTGTTTGGGGGTTGGGGGTTTTCTCTATGCCTGGATCACCTTTTGCCACATGATTGATCTGATTAACTCTCTCATGCTTTGAAATTCAGCCCAGCCAGTATCTCCTGCAGTAAGTAGAATGATGGGTTCCTGAAGATGTCTATATCCTGATCCCCCTGCAAATATGTTACCTGAAATGGCAAAGGGGCTTTGCAGACGTGGTTAGACTTGTGATAGGAGATTATTCTGAATTATTCAGGTGAGCGCAAATCTATCTAATCACAAAGTTCCTTAAAAGCGGAAGAGGGAGGCAGAATATTAGGGCACGATGATAATATGACCTACTGGTGCTGCCTGGAAAGATGAAGAATTGGAGGATAACTTGACCTACTGGTGCTGCCTGGAAAGATGAAGAATTGGAGGACAAGGCAAGAAATATAGGTAACCTCTCAACCTAGAAAGCTCAAGCAAGTGAATACTACTCAGAGCATACAGAAAGAAATGCAGCTTTGCCTACATCTTAATTATAGCTCAGTGAGACCCATGTCAGACCTATGACCTACACAATTGTAAGATCATATATTTGTGTTAAGCCACTAAGTTTGTAGTAATGTGCTAAAGCAACAGAGGAAAATTAATACGTCTTCTCCAGATGCTGTCTAGATTTTCAGACAGGGTCAAGTTCCCCTCTGTTTTCATCATCCTAAAATCTAGTATGTTTTTCTATCATTGCCCTATTCATAGTGTTTGTTCTGTGTACCTTCTGTTGACGGGTTAGTATTTAAGTTTCAATATTCTATTAAGATTAATATACACAAAGCCTGGCACCACAGTATGACAGATAGCAAATGTTTAAGGGTTTACTGAATTCAGACACCATCCCAGTGATTGCAGAGACTTGTCTCTCAAAAAACTTTAAATATGTTATCTGAGAATGGGTCACAGAATGTGATTACCTCTCCTTACCTCCCTTTACATTGACTTCAAATAACTTGCTCATTTGAAAGCAACCAGAGTTTGATATATGAACTAGTCACTTGCAAAACATACTTTCCTCAAAGTATATTCTTTTCTCAACCAATAACACTCCCACCAAGTTTGAGATGAAATTTGACCCTCCATTCATACCCTCTTCCTTGTTAGAATGTCTGAAATATTGTCTAAATTTTCCCATGTCCTTTTTCAACCTTTTCTATGGAGACTAAGTTTTTAAGCAAATCAGACACATACTCAAATATTCCCAGGTGGATAGAAATCTTAGAATTCCATGTATCAGGCACTTAGTAAGAAGGGAGGAAGAACATAGCCTGTGGATTTTCAGGAGAAGATCAAAATGATATCAATTCGCCACAAACTTAGCAACCTTTAGAAACATCACTGTTTGCTCCTAAATATGTATGTGTCTATTTATAAAAAATTAAATCTTCTCTCCTCTCCCATTTTGATCTCTTTCTAGTGTTTGTACTTATAAAATCTCTGCCCCTTCTCAGGCTACTGTCTGTTTCAGAGTTTGTATGAATAGAAAGATACAGAGTTTACAAGTGGGGAATATCTTATTTTGACTGAGACATCTGGTCACAGCCTCACATAAACATGGGCGTTTCTCCTAGAGCTTATTGACATAAGCCATGCCTCCAGCAAGCATCAGAAACAAAACTTACTGGAAGGATTCTGTGATATTCAGGCACTACTCCTGTCTCACCAGAAACAGCAAGTACCTTGGAGGAACAAATTGATCACAGCTGAACAAGGTAAACAGTGGCACTACAAGATCTGTCATCTGATGAGAGATGAAGGATTCCCTCACTTATAGCAACTGAGCAAGCAGGAAAGAAGACATAAAACGTGTACACATCAGCCTGAACAGAGCTTGCATGATATTGCCAAATAAGGAAAATACTGACTACCCTATATTTGACTCTGGTAGCCTGGTTATTTTACTTAGTTCAATTTCTTTTCTTAAACAATACTAAATTATATTTCTACAGTGATGAATCAGACAAGATTGGTTCACGAAGGTATTTTGTTAGACCTCATTTTCTTGCAAGGAACATCAACAGTTTAAAAATAGTATAAATAAAGAGAAACTTTCCTGTTTTGTGAGAATAGAGAACTCACAAGAACAAACCACACAAAGTAAAGCATGGTCTCCCAGTAGCTAAAAACTCATCAGGCAGCTCCATTGTTTGTATAACTTCCTTGGGTGAATTGTAAGCTCTCCTTTTTTATACGGGTTTACTCATCCAAGATCCTAGTATTACCTGTGGCTCCAACTCTACCTGAAGTTTTTATTCATGTGCTCAATACATCATATATCAGATTGTCTCATTGTCTCTTAATTTAAATTACCAGATAAAAAGAATCTGATGGTCTCAGCCTAACCTATGGATCAATTCACCTTGCTTCAGTCAGTTGCAGCTTTGAGGTGAACACTGTCACATGGCCTGTGACACTCTCTTCCAGAGCATGAGAAAATCAGTACTCCAAGAGGTGATTTACATTGCAAAAGTAAATGATCACCATCTTATGTATAGAAGGATGGAAAACTCTAAAAATTTTTTGTGAGTAATATAAACTTCTAAAAAATACCAGGCTATGATTTTTTTTTGTAAAATTGATGTAAAAATGTATTGAGAGGATCTTCTGCATTGTTTCAGAGTTGTAAGAACATTTCCAAAACTCAGATTAACAAACTCCATCTTTTCCCATGTTCTTGATGCCAAGAAGTTAAATACTATATTTTACAGGATTTAATAAGAGATGGTCCAACTAGTCCTGAGGCCATGACCCCGTCACCCATCATCATTTTTGATAACTATTCAAGGAAGATTTATTGAAATAGGAAACCTATGGAAGTCATGGTGTGTCAGCCTAGAGAAAACTGTTGCTGTTCTCTTAGACTGAGAGTTGGCAAAGCCAAGAGAACCACTAGTACAGAACAAGGTTCTGTAGAAGAAGAGATGAGCAGCCCTTATGAATAGAAAACTGCTTATCAGAAGAACGGCTGATCTGCTGTTTTTTGTGAATTGGAGGATAGAAAAGATGATAAGGGAAACATCAGGCTAGAAAGACAGAGCTTGCGTTGTCATAGTGTGACATGGTAACAATGGACAGGTGAGTTTTCTATGAACCAAGTGAACAAGTAATAACAATTTAGCACAGCCCATCATGTCAGGGTCCTGCCCAGAAAGCTGAGTGCTGGGATACAAAACCCTGTGAAAGACAATATGGACTAAATTACAATGACTAAGACAATTCATCTTTCTTGAGGTATAAACTTAGGTTGTTTGAGATCTTTCTTCCTTTTTAAAATAGACATTTATTGCTATTAACTTCTTCCTTAGAAATACTTTGCTGCATCCCATAAATTTTGTTATGTTATGTTTTTATTTTCACTTGTCTCAAGCTATTTTCACATTCTTTTTAAAATTTCATCTTTGGCCTATTCGTTGTTAAGGAGTGTCTTGTTTAATTTCCATGTCTATAAATTTTCCTGTTTTTCTTCTCTTATTAATTTATAGTTTCAATCTATTGTGGTTAGAAATAATACTTGCTATTATTTTAATATTCTTCACAAATTAAGTCCAGAAAAATACAAAAGAAAGGGAATTATAAAGATTAAAGCAGAAACAAACAAAATAGAGAACAGAAAAACAATAGAAAAAATACCAATAAAACTAACAGTTTAAAAAAATGACAACATTTTAACGACATTAACTAAGAAAAAAATAGAAAACTGCAATAAATAAAATCAGAAATGAAAAGAGAAGATCTTAAAACTCATGCCACAGAAATAAAAAGATTATACACAACTACTATGAATAATAACAAGTCAAAAAATAGGACAACTTAAAGACAATTTGTGAAAAGACATTCTAGAAATGTTAGGTAATGAAGCAATGAGGACTGCAGGGGTTGTTGCAGAAGAATTCTAACAGGGTTTCCTAAAGAATATACTTGTGTGGGTTAGCATTTGGATGCCTATACCTCAGAATACATAGATATACACTCCAATAGTGCAGACCAGGTAACATGATTTTGGTCTCTTTTATGTAGTTCTCTGTTCTCTTTACCTGAGCCTGCAAAAGTCAAAAACAAAATCAAAACAACAACAACAACAAAAAGTTGCATGAAAAGAAAAGGAGAAAGGTTAGCTGGAGCCAAAAAGCAGAAGAGAGTCTTTTCCTTCAGTGCAGGTCTCTGGGGCTGCAGATTGGGTCTAGAATAAGAACAAATGGTACAGGGAAAAATTAGATTTTGGTATGAGAATGAAGTTTTAAACTGACTTAGATAGAAACAGAGTTTTTAATGCCTGAAAATGACTGAAAAGCTAAAAGATATGCCCAAGATTGTCAAAAGGTTAAAAAAAAGAAAAAGAAAGAAAGAAAAAAGGAACTACAAGAGAGTGTGTTTGAAAGCAGAAACTAGAGAAAAAAAATAAAACTCTCCTCTGTATCCCCCCCAAATTTAAACTGCTAAAGATACCAACTTCCTTTGTAGGGACATGGATGAATCTGGAAACCATAATTCTCAGCAAACTGACACAAGAACAGACAATCAAATACTGCATGTTCTCACTCATAGGCGGGTGTTGAACAATGAGAACACATGGACACAGGGAGGGGAGCATCACACACTGGGGTCTGTTGTCTGGAAACAGGGGAGGGACAGTGGTGGGTAGGGAGGTGGGGAGGGATAGCATGGGGAGAAATGCCAGATATACGTCACAGGGTGATGGAGGAAGCAAACCACCATGGCATGTATGTACCTATGCAACAATCCTGCATGTTCTGCACATGTACCCCAGAACCTAAAGTGCAATAAAATATATATGAAATAAAAAAATAGATATCAACTCTTTACAAATTATATAAAATATGTTTAAAGCATTGCTTCAGAATATTTTGCAAAATCAAAAATCGTATGGCAAAAGAAATAACTAAAAACATACAAATACAATGAAAAATTGAATATATAATAACATGGTATAGAAATAGGGAATTACTTTGCAAGCACAGCAGCTATAAAACCAAGTCACAGACTTTTTTTAAAAAATAGTTTTGACTACATTGTATTTATAATTTTATATTTGTAAGTATATGTATTTATATACATATATGGGTATAAATCTTTTAAAAGTCCAGTAGACAGTTACAAATTGCTATGATTTTGTTTTACATGGTAATGTTACTAATTTTAGCAATGTCATTTCCGGGAAGAAAAAGAATGTTAAGAGAACCTTACTTGGGCTGGAAGCTTTTGGATTCATGGTCAAATTATTGTTCAGGAAAAAAGAAATCATTCTTTCAACACATACTTCCTGGGTGTTCAATGGAGCAGGCTCTGTAATTTCTATACATATTTTCTCTGATGAATTGTTTTACCTCTTTAGGGCAGGGAATGTGCTTATTTTCTTTCAGTACCACCATTTCTTGACAATTTCTGGTGAAAAAATGTAATTTCTTCTTTAAATGTCAGAAATCTCAGTTTTTATTGTTTACTTTCTTTGGTATAAAACTTTTAAGAATCAGAAATGTGTGTTACTTATTTGCCTTTCCAAATATATCATGATTTTTATATCATTTGTATTTGCTCATTTAGATTGGGATTGCCTGAAAATCTCCATCTGTGTCCTTTTGTTAATGTGTATACAAATTTTAATCAGCACTCTTGAGTCACTGGCCTCGAATGGTGTGTTACTTTAAATCAGATGACTCAAAATGTCTCTTCTCACTCTCAAACAGGTATTTGTGACTGGTATTTGTGGATCTGAGTGGTTGTTCTTGTTCTCAGTCCTTTCAAAGCAATGCAATATATTAACAAAATTTCTAATGTTCAGCCTCTTATGAAGAACATGCTTGATTATTGTAAATAATTTTTAGTAAACTGTTTACTTGATTTCTCAGCATTTTACTTTAAAGGTTCTCAAAGAAATGTATGAATTAAGAGACGGTTAAGAATCTGTCATCCATAATTTTTGTTAATAGTTCTGTAAGTCAGATTTTGTGACTTACATTTTCATTTTATAAAATGAAATGTTTAAGAAAGTATCAAAAATATTACTCGGAAATATTGCCAATTTTTCTTTGAATTAATAATATTAATTAATAATAATATTTTTAGAGTGCTAGTTGATCTGTCAAAAGGGGGAAAAAGGTTTATGACTGCGTAATTCTTCAATGTTTATTTAAATTAGTACAAATTTATATTCTACTGAGAATTAACATCCTCTCACATCACTCATTATATTTTATATTTCCTCTTTTTAAATTGTATGTGTCATCAGATTTTTAGGCAGTACTAATGTTTGAATTAACAATGTAAATAAAAATTCTAAAGCATTCTATAATTGGGAAGACTTCTGATTATTCAACAAAATCTATGAGTCCACATTCCCTAATGGAGACCTTGGTCCCTCTCCACCATCACGCTGTTCACTACGGTGGTGCTGGAGGAAAATAAATAAAATCCGTGTCCTAAATAGGTACAAAATTCATCAGAGAAAATACATACAGCAACTACAGAGCCTGCTACATAGGACACTCAGGAAATAGGTACAGAAAGAATAATTTCTTTTTTCCTGAAAAACAATTTGCCCATGAATCCAAAAGCCTCCAGCCAAAGTGATAATATATTGTTCAAAAGGTTCTCTTCTTTTCATGTGACCCCATAGCAATTGTTTATATCATTTGATTATATTATTTTGATATCTACTTTAGTTATATTACACTTCTTTCATTATCATATTACATCATTCATTCATTAACTTTTTTGCCTCCACCTCACCACATGAATACATATATTATGAGTTCTGTACCTGTGATAACCCCATAGTATTTGAAAAGTCATTCAAGTTTCAGGTCTCAGTTTATATATCCTTTAAATGATGCAAATAATCCATTTGCATACTACATTACTTTCCTAAAATGTGTTTCACCTATTTTAACACATGTAAACACTCTAAGCCCTTTAAGGACAAAGAGCCCAACTCAATCCATAGTAATAAAATTATGAAAATACACCATAAAATTAAATTTAGGAAATGTGTTCAATTAATGGGATAACCAGTAAAGCCTAATTAGATCCAGCGTTACTCAACTAAACAAAAGGTTCATCCTTTGGTCATGTGCAAGAGAAGAATTATTAGCATCTTAAAATTTTCTATTATGGTATTTTGTTTACAAGAACATGCTCGGGTACTTAAGCAATGGGATACATTTGTCAAAATTACAAACCAATACAAAGGAATATAGATTCATGCCTCAAACTCATTTCTCCAGATATTATTTTTCAGTTTACTAACTTTAAACAAAATAACACTAAAGCTGATTTTCCTGAGAATTCTAAGGTGACAATATGCTTATATAAATGTACAGAGAATTAATGGTATTGTGTTTTGTGGTGGGTTGATTTATTTCCCCTATAAAGATGTATTCCAGTCCTAATCCCTAGTACATGTGAGTGTGACCTTATGTGGGAATGTAGTGTTTGAAGAAGTAATAAAGTTAAGATGATGACATACTAGGATAGAGTAGACCCTAAGTCCAGTGACTGGTGGTTTTATATGAGAAAGGAAAAACAGATTTGGACATAGAGACACAGACACAGAGAACACAGAAACATACAGAAGGAAGGAGGCTATGTGATAATGGAGGTGGAGATTGGAGCAATGCACCTATAAGCCAAGGAATGCCAAGGCTTGTTGGCAATCACCATTAGCTAGGAGGCAAAGACGGAATTTTCCCCAGAGCCTTCAAAGGAAGCATGGCCCTGCCAGCTCCTTGATTTCAGATTTCTGGTCTCCAGAACACTGAGAGAATAAATTTGAGTTGTTTTAATCCACATGGTTTGTGATAATTTGTCACAGTAGCACTAGGAAAGTAATACATATATCAAATGGACATAGTGTATTATGTACACATATATGCAGATACACGTACACACATTTGTATTGCCTGTTTTATTTTTGTAATCTTTCCATCAAGTGGCTCCAAACTGCTTTGGCAAAGAGATAAAAATAACAATGCTGAGACTATTTCTTTCTTGTTTACTCAGAATTTCATTCCCTGGATGTAAAAGTCCCTCTAGTTTCCTTTTAGATTTGCAAAGGAGTTGTTGTACTCTTATGTACTGGAGCATTTTAGAACTCTTGATCTACAGAGCATTAATTCACCAAAAATAACATATTTTTATGTATACTATACTATTGAATATCACAATACAATCATCCTAGGATAAACAATTTTCCCAATTAAATATTATTTTTTTCAGAACATCAAAAAATAGATCTAAAGCAGTAAACTGTACATTTTAACATGTATTGTTTTCTCTGAGTCATGATATTTTACCAATTCTTAGTTAGGATTTTTTTCTCCTTAATTTGAATCCTTCAAGTTTTTGAAAGATTTATCTAGTTATAACTGCTTTCTTTTTTAAATTTAGGTTTTTTTTTTAATTTTTATAGATTCATGGGGTATGTGTGCAGCTTTGTTACATGTTTGTATTGCATGATGATGAGATTTGGGCTTCCAGGGTTCCTGTCACCCAAATAGTGAATGTTGTACCCAACAGTGAATCTGTCAATCTTCACTCCTCTCTCGCCCACCCCATTTTTGGAATTCCCAGTGACTGTTATTTCCCTCTATATGTTCATGTGTTCTGCTTTCTCTTAATTGCAGTTTTGTTATAAAATAAAATGTTTCTGTAACTAAAAATACGATTATGTTGTTTATAATTAAGATAACTTCAAAAAAGTCTTTTACATTATTTATACAGAATCAGGCAGTTTGGGATTTCATTGTGTTCTCTTGTATTCTACCCCTTCGCCTACCACTAGATTGCATTTGCCAGTATAAGCTCAGTATGTAATACGTCCAGCTGAAGCAAGCAAATGTTTAGAACATAGTAAGTGCATGATAAAACATCTTAAGTGAAAGGTCAAGCAAGAAGTTGGATATAGTTGTCTAGTGTGTTGAATTACACTAAATTTGATTTCACGTTCATAAAACATATTCCTTTGGAAAAGATATACACGTTTTTGAGTGTACACTTTGGCACAGGTTAAATGAAAATTTGTGTTTATATTGCCTAATGCCTTACCATCCCCTTCTGGATATTGTGTTTTGTTTAAATGCTTCTGCGCTTTCAACCTGTGACAAAAGTTCTGGTTCCCCAGAGCATACAAAGCAGTAAGATGTTAATACTGCAGACAGTACCATTTACCCCTTCTAACCAACATTCCAATAAATCAGTTGTAAATAGGTGTCATTTGTTTTAGTTTCAGGTGCTTTGATTTTGTTAAAGATTTGAATTTACAATAGCCAAGATGTTGCAGCATTATTAACTTTTCAAAAAAGAGACAAAGAGCATTCAAATCATGCAATTGAATGAAGAATAGTCAGTGTAGTGAAGAAAATCAGTAGGTTGTAGATAGGGAGTGACTGTCATACATTTCGCTATTTTTCTTTTATTTTTAACAATGCAATTATTTTAAAAAGTGAAAATTAAGTAGCTTTAACCAGCACAGCAAGTCTATAAAAATAAATTACCTTTTAAAACTGGTATTTTCTTACCAATCTTGAACTTTTCCAATTCTTAAAATGCATTCAGATTCCAAAAGATGAATTTAGAATACTTCTTTTAAAAATGTAATTATTCTTCAGAATCTTACTCAGACATTTTTCTTCCAAGGGCTTCAGGCTCATTAAGACAAAATAATTCTATAGTCCTGATGTACAGTGGCTGCAAGCAATCTACCTAGCACACACAGTTTGCCTGAATAAAAGAGAAGCCCAGGTTCACTTATTCAACAAGCACTTATTAATCACTTACTGTGGGCCAGACACTGTTTTCTCAAGGTTATTAGACCTCTTATGGAAATACAGCAATACACGCAATAAAGAAAATAGCACATTAATGAGTGACAATCACTTATCCTTTTTGTGATGTGTTGATTATAAGGGTATCCGATAGTGATATAAATGCTATGTAGACACTGAATAATTGATATACAGATACTGAAAATACTATCATGTAATAGTGATTGGGTTGTTTCCTCTGAGGAGGTAGCATTTTAATGGTAGAAAGGACCTAGCCAGTCAATGAACAGGAAACAGTATTCCAGGCAGAAGGAATATTTAGTGAAAAACTTGTATCAGAAACAAGCTCAGATATACAAAGAAGACCAGTGTTTGTGAAACACATTGAGTGAGGGGCAAAAAGGTATGAAATGAGATTGCAAGAAAAGGTAGGAGCTTTGTAAACTAGAGTTAAAAGTTTGAATTGGATTTTAAAGGGATTGAGAGGCCACAAAATTAACTGATTTACTAATTTAAAGGATGCTCTGGTTGCTCTACAGAGGTTTGTCTGGAAATTAAAGAGAGATACCAGTTAGAAAGCTATTGCAGTCTTCTGTGCAAGAACTGGTAGACCAGGTCCAGAGCATACTAGTGAGGCTGGAAAGAAGTGGATGAAATTAGAGCAGACAGTCAACAGGACTTGCTGATTAACTGAATGTAAGGTTTGGAGAAAGTAAGAAGACACAGATTATTTTTTTCGTGAAGCAAGTGAGTATGTGCTTATAGAATTTACCACAAGGGGAAAGAATAGGGGATAAACAGGTTGAAGTGAGTTATGGCAAGTGTTTTGTTTTCAACACGTTAATTGTGAGATGCTTAATATCTTAAATGAAAGGTCAAACAAAAAGTTGGATGTAGGAGTCTGAAGTTCCAAAAAGGGGTCAAGGCTGGAGATACGTATCTGGAAATAATTTCACTATAGATGGTCTTTGAATTTATGGGACTTGGAGAAATCTCCTGAGGAGATTGTGCAGATAAAAGAGTAGAAATAGTGAAAAAGGATATGAATGAATTCCTGAATTGTTCTTTTATCTGTATAGGAGAGAAAGAGCAGCCAAAAATTAAAATGGGGAGTAGCCTCTGAGGAAGGAAGAAAAGTAAAAGAGGGAGAGGTAGTGGGAGTCAAGAGAAAAGCTGTTTTAAGAAGATGGAATAAACAAACATGTCTATATGGCTGGAACTTGATTAAGATATCAAAGGAGACTGGGTGCTGTCGTGACTCACGCCTATAATATCCAACACTTTGGGAGGCTGAGGCAGGTGGATCACTTGAGGTCAGGAGCTCAAGACCAGCCTAGACAACATGGTGAAACCCCATCACTCCTAAAAATACAAAAATTAGTTGGACCTGGTGGTGGGCACCTGTAATCCCAGCTACTCAGGAGACTGAAGCAGGAGAATCACTTGAACCTGGGAGGTGGAGGTTGCAGTGAGCAGAGACAGCACCAATGCACTCCAGCCTGGGTGACAGAGCAAGACTCCGGCTCAAAAACAACACCAAAAAAAAAAAAGATATAAATGGAAAATGAACAATAGATTTGGTACTAAGAGGGTCCTGAGATACCTTGACAACAGTAGTCTCAGAAGAGTAGTCTTGATCAAATCTTTACTGGAACAGATTGAAGGCCAGGCATGGTGGCTCACACTTGTAATCCCAGCACTTTGGGAGGCCGAGGCAGGCTGATCACCTGAGGTCAGGAGTTTAAGACTAGACTGGCCAACATGGTGAATCCACTTCTCTACTAAAAATACAAAACCTAGGCAGGCATGGTGGTGCATGTCTGTGTTCCCAGCTACTTGGGAGGCTGAGACAGGAGAATCACTTGAACCCAGGAGGTGGAGGTCAGAATGAGCTGAGATTATGCCACCGCATTCCAGCCTGGGCAACAGACCGAGACTCTGTCTTAAAAACAAAACAAGCAGACAAAACAAAACAAAAACATGAAAAGAATGGAAGTAGAAATGGTGACAGAAATAATTATTTCAATTATTTTTTTTTCCAGGAAGAGCAGCAGAGAGACAAGGTGGTAATTGGAAAGGAATTCAGGCCAAGGTTAGATGATATTTTGTTCGATCATAGTTTTTATGTTTTTGTTACTTATTTAAGACCAGATTATTAAAGTTCAGTTTGCTGTAGACGGAAAAGATTCAATAGAGAGGAAAAAATGATGCCATAGAAGAAAGGGGGACCATTACAGGGTAAAGGCTTTGAGAAATTAAAAGAGTTGAGATCTGAACACATGTTGAGGGGTTGGCTATTGATAGAAGTACAAAATATTTATCCATCATTTCAAAAAGAGCTACGAAAGTAATCCACAGCAATGAAATAATGTCATCATGCTATACACAGTCAAAGGACAAAGGCATAAAGGCGTGGGAGTAGAAGGAAAGGCCGGAGAAGAGAATGTGAAATGTGAAAATGAAGTAGTCATAAAACAGAGCCCTGTCACTTTGGCAAGGAAAACTACTTTTTGTGAGGGAGATTGAAACTCTCAGATAACAGGTGAGACAAAAAAAGACCTTAATTTGTTTGCAGCAGGGAAGTCCATCTAAAAGTGAGAATGACTTCTGGCCATTAACTGTGGTGAGTTTTTTTTTTTTTTTTTTCTTGTTTTTGCTTTTTGTCTTTGTCTTTTTCATGTTACAGGCACTTGAGTAGGTCAGGAGAAAAGGGAAATAAGAAAGGAGCTTGAGCAAAGATTAATTAACAACCTTTGCTTTCTGTAAACAGATGGCTTAAGGGTAAGCAAGTCCCATCCAGGCAAATACATACTGCAAATTCAGGTTTTTAAAAAATTAAAACACACAGGACACTTCAGCCAGTTCAGAAAAACAGTACTTAGTTTCTGGTTTCTGAATTTTTTGTTATGTAACGGTTGTAGAAAATTCTTAACCCTTTACACTAGGAAGGGGAATTGCTGGAAATTGCTGAGGCAGTCAACAGAGGAAAGGGAATCTGAAGTCCACCTAGGATTAAAGAGAAAGTGCAAAAAGCAGAATTTTCCTAAGAACATCACTGTCTTCATCTACAACTAGCCTCTCTTGAATTGTAAATGCAAGGTTCTTTGAACGGACTGCACTATGGGCCACACCCTAGTTAAGCCATGGTGACCCCTGTCACTCTCAGGTACACCTCCAGATGGACTCCCAGAGCCAGAAAGTCTGAGTCAACCTTGTGACACTGGACCCTATGGCCTGATTAACTGACTTTGCAACATTCAGCCATTGTTCCTGTCTTAACTCTTCCTGGCTCAACTGATAAGCCAACTTTGTGACACTGGACCTTGGACCTTGTGACACTCCCCGACTGGCAACAGCCCTGCTGGCTTGCAAAAAACCTGCCCAGAACTGTAACTTCTGTAACTTACCACTGCCTACTCCAAACCTATAAAATCAACTCCTCTCCCTCTGCCCTCTATTGATTCTCTTTTTGGACTCAGCCCACCAGTACCCGGGTGAATAAATAACCATATTGCTCACACAAAGCCTGTTTATGTGGTCTCTTCATTTAGAGCACGCCTAACAGTAATGATTTATTACTATCATTATTAGTATTACAAAGATTGAAAAGTTGAAATATAACACAACAGAGTGACTGTTGAAATTGTTGGCTTGGAACACTTGGTGACAATTCAGACTATTAAGGAAAAATCTGGAACCCAGATTCGAAAGTTTTAAGAATAGATAATTCTCTGAAAAATAGGATTACAGAATTTTCATGGAATTAAATATTTTGGAAAGAAAATATTTAATTTTTTTCATCCTAAAAGAATGAAGAAAATATCTTGTGTGTATCTGATGTTTTTCACTAATAACAAAAAGGGTCTTATTGATTATTTTTATCATGCATTATAATCTTATGAGTTTATAGAAGCAAAATGAAGAAAGAATGAAAATGAAATAAATTCCAGATAATATGCAAAGTGATTTCATAAAAGCAATTATTTGAGAGTAACTTCCTTATTGATATTTCAGTACAATTTAAATTATAGATAATGACCAGTTCAGTTACCCTAGACATCTAGAAAAACAAATATGCATATTTCCTACATCTTTTCATGTAGGAAAATAGAAAAAAATTGCAGGTCTTGGTATGTGTTTTAAAATATGTGTATTCTGTTTTCTCAGTTGGGTCCATTATTTTTTCCTTTAGCCTCACATCATACTCATCATGATGCCACTTGAGTCACTAATAGACTCTTGACAGGTCTCTGTTCACATATGATGAATTTTGGAGGAAACTTAGATGTTTCGTTTTTATCTATTTGAATAAGTGCTGGGATGTGCTTGCCTAGTTTCTCAGCATAGTGTAATTCAGAATGATAGTTGTCCAAAGCTCTCTATATATGTGAATGACTCTACTCTACTCTCCTAAGTGTCTAGGGTAATTGGGCATTGCAGTGGAAGACATAATGAATAAGTATAATTTTATACTCCTTCCTCTTTCCTTTTGCTCAGTTCCAAACATGGAGCTACCAATATGGCAGTGTGGCTAAGGAAAGTGACTGGGGAAATGAAAAACGTGAATAGTGGAAGCACATTGGGTAAAAGAAATCCTCTTCTTTTTCTGGATGAAAAATTAACAATTCTTTTATGCCACTAACTGATACATAATTTAGTACAATTTTTGCTCAGAATTATTAAAAAGACACAGAGAGAGAAAAACACAGAAAGAAAGAAACAGAATGAGAGAATAGAAAAGAAAGAAAAAGAAATTATTGTGGAACTAGAGAAGCTATGATTTGTAAAGGGTGCCCAGACACTTCTTAAGGGATTTAGAACTAAAACTTTGTCATCATACTGAAAAGGCAGATGTGGTTTGTTAAAAGAGCATTGCTGATGGAATCATTAGACCTGGATCAACTCAACCTTATCACTCTCTAATTGCATAACCTTGAGCAAATCGGCTTTTGTCTTTGAGCATTTGCTTAAATTTATTTTTAATTTGGTAAAATATATTTTATTTTTTTCTAAGAATAGATGTGAGAATTAACTCAGTAGTATAAGGGATGCTACTGAGACACAGTGTGTTCTCTGAAAGCAACTTAGAACATATTTGTATTGGTTATCTCTTACTAGGCAACAAATTACTCTAAAACCTAGTGGTTTAAAACCAACAAGAAATACTTACTATTTCACATGGTAGCTCTGAGTCAGGGATTCAGGAATGGCTCACATGGGTGGTTCTGGCTTGCAGTGTCACAAATAGTTGCAATCAAGCTGTTGGCTGGGACTGGAGACATTTGAAGGTTTGACTGAGACAGGAAGATCTACTTCTAAGATGTCTCATTCACATGATGATCTACTTCTAAGATGTCTCATCTTAGAAGTAGATCACAATTTTGTGCTGGTTGCTGTCAGAAAACCTCAGTTCCTCACTACATGAACCTTACCACTGGACTGTCTAAGCAGTTGCAATAGACTGAACATTTATATCTCCTTGAAATTCATGTGTTGAAATACTAACCTCCAGCGTGGTGGAATCAAAAGGTGGAGAAATTGGAAGTTGATTAGATCATAAAGGCAGAGCCCTCATGAGTAGAATTAGTGCCCTTATAAAAGTGAATCTATAAAGAGCCCTCACATTTTCTGCCCTGTGATGTTATAGCAAAAGACAGCCATCTAAGAGGAAGTGGGCTCTAGGAGACACCAAATCTGCTAACGCCCCGATCTTGAACTTCCCAACATCTAGAACAGTGAGAAATAAATTTCTGCTATTTATAAGCTACCCAGTCTTTGGTATTTTGCTACAGTTGCCCAAATAAGTTAAACTGGTATCTTCATGACATGGCAGTTGGGTTTCCTTAGATTGGGTAATCATGAAAGAGCTAGGCAGAAGAAAGGTACAATGTATTTTTAGGACATAGCACCCAGAGATCACAAACAATGCACCATTTCCACAATATCTTATGGTTACAAAAGTTAGCCCTATTCAGCAAGAGGATGAATAAATTCTATCCAAATGCATGAATTCTAGGAGGCAAGAATTACTTGGAGGGGATAGGGTATAGGCATGTTGAAGGCTGCCGAACACGATATTCTTAAAATATCTATGCTTGGAATTCATAAGTGAGGAGAATTTTAGCTCTATTTTAAGATATATTAATGAAATACATTCTTAAGATATATTAGCCTATTTATATTACTCCATCTGGAGCCCATTTTTGATATCGATTATATTAGACACATATTCATTTAAACTAGATTTTTAAATATACTGTGATGAAGTTGTAGGAGTAGGTATTAAAGTAAGCAAAAAGGATCCAGGAATAGGTTACTCTATTACATAGTGAGAGAGAAATTCAAATGCAAAAAATAGTGAAAAACTAAGAAGTGGCGATAGGAGTATTTGTTTGTCCAAAAAAATTAAAAATGATAGGAGACACTAGACAAGGTTCTAAATATTACTTAGACCCGAGGTCAAAATGAGGTGATGCTGAAAATGTGCACCATCACTCCAGGCATTCGCTAATTCCTCTTATTAGGAGCGGGATTATTTCCAAAGCATAATGAAAAGTTGAGACTGCAGATGTAATGATATAGCAACACTTGTGGATAGTAGACAAATTCTAGGTCAGGGGAACAGGCAGATTATAAATAACCTAATTTTTACATCATAACACTTCATCTTCTCAATTTCCCAAAGCCAGTTCCCCAAGACAGTTTATTGAACAGATTTAGAGACCTGATCCATAGGAAATATTAGTGAGATTGGCTTTGCCACCCAGCCTCTTTCAGAAAAAACAAACAAAAAAAGATTTCCTTTATTTTCCATAAACACATTCCTTTTGCCACTTTATTTTTATTTTGGCTGCTGTGTTAAACTCTATAATTAAAATGGGGCAGAATCTCTTTTCTAGGATTGCCAATGAATATTGATACATTAAAAAACACCTCCTAAAAGATCAGCTAAAGAGTGAATCACATTCTATACTTGGAACAAAGATCATTTTTTTTTTAATTTTTATTGTATTTTATGTTTTGGGGTACATGTGAAGACGTTCTCACTCATAGGCGGGTGATGAACAATAAAGATCATTTTTATATCCAGATAAGGATTGGAATGGTAGCTCACCATTTTTCCATTTTCAACAATTATTCATTCAAAACCAATTTGTGTTAGGTATTTTTCTTAGGGCCTAGATTATAAAACTAAAAAAAAAATAAAAAAGATGAATATCTCTTTTTAGGATATCATATTCTAGTCACAGAGACAATGAGAAAAGTTAGTGAAGTAGGGTACATGGCAATCATTGCCGAGACAGGAAAAAAAAAAAAAACAATAAAGTGGGTCACATGCGGATGAGGATGGTTGAAATTTTAGATGAGGGAGACATCTGATAAAATGATATTTGAGTAATAACTTGAAAGAAAGGGTGAGAGGGAAGGCCAGGTAGGTTCCTGGAGGAAGAACATTTCAGGTAAATTATATGACTCTCAGAGCAGGTATCATCGAGCTCTAATTCCCAGATTCGGATGTCATTCTTGAACAGTGAGTCAACAACAAGTAATGTTCTGAATGTAGAATGAATCTCCACAGAGAGGAATCTTTTAGAATATATTTCATTGTTAATCATTTTATTTATTTTGGCAAGTAAGTGGTGCCCTCATCAGAATGAAAATTTCCAGTGGAAATTATTCATAGTAAAAGGGAAAAGATATGCATTTGTAGACCAGGAAGATAAGCGGGGAAAAGTTATGATTAATAAGAAAGAAATATCATCTATGGGTTGCCTGAGGGATAAATGCAAAAGATTATCTTTATGTCCTGACGAATTGACCTTATTTCATAAATCTCTGTTTTGTAGTCATTTCATCAGGCAAATAGAATTCTTTTTTAACTGAATTGTTCTTTCTTTTTTTCCCTCTGGGGCAAAGTCTCCCTGTGGATCAGGCAAAACTCCCTACATTCACTATTGTTCTTTTCTGCTCTGGCTTTCTTCTACATATCTTCTCTCCTACTCAACACTACTTTTCATCCTCAAGCATTGTCTATACTGGGACATGTTTGCAAACGTTATTTTATGTGACTTGTACCACCCATGATAGAATGTGAGTGAGTTGCTTTGGGGAAAAGATGATTTATTACACATCTTTAGAGCTCCAGTGCTGAGCACAGCAATTGGGATCTAAGTGGGGAATAGTGAATCATTCCTGAATGAATCTGATTCTTATCATCCTTTTAATAGCTTAAGAAACTGAGGCACAATGAACTACATAGTTTTCAGGACTGTCAATTGATAGCACTAAAACTAGTAAATGAATATCTTGATACTGAAAAACTGTTGTTTGACTGTTTTTAAAATACCAAAAAGCAGTGTTGTTTGACTATTTAAAAAAAAAAAAGTTGGCTGGGCGCTGTGGCTCACACCTGTAATCCCAGCACTTTGGGAAGCTAAGGTGGGCGGATCATGAGGTCAGGAGTTCCAGACCACCCTGGCCAGCATGGTGAAACCCTGTCTCTGCTAAAAAAAAACAAAATTAAGCTGGCCACAGCGGCTCATGCCTGTAGTTCCAGCTATTCAGGAGGCTGAGGCAGGAGAATCACTTGAACCTGGCAGGTGGAGGTTTCAGTGAGCCTAGATGGCACCACTGCGCTTCAGCCTGGATGACAGAGTAAGACTCTGTGTCAAAGCCACTTTTTAGGATGAAATGTGTCATTAGATAATTCAGTTTCCAAATAGATTTTAGTGAACTATTAAATGACATTTGGAATATTTTATAATCTGTCATAAGTATAACTGGAGATAGAAGTGAATAAAACTTAAGGGTCAAAATGTATCAATGCATATTTCAATGAGAGTTACCATATGTAGAATTAAGATCTGCATGGTATTCAAAAATAAGCTTAAGATTACTTTGTTTTATTTAAAAAAAAAAACCTGTGAACATTCTTATGATAGTTTCTTATATTTTTAAAGTTTCAATGCTCTCATAAGCCTTTGAGCCAATGCCCTTATTCTTAATATGTAGAATTAAGATCTGCATGGTATTCAAAAATAAGCTTAAGATTTTTGTTCTATTTAAAAAAAAAAAACCTGTGAACATTCTTATGATAGTTTCTTATATTTTTAAAGTTTCAATGCTCTCATAAGCCTTTGAGCCAATGCCCTTATTCCTAATATCTTGGAGCAAAGGGTACATAAACACATCCTACCAAAAGTATTTTTTACATGAGCAATGAACTTTTTTTTCCCTAATCTTGCATTAATGATGATTTGGGTATGTTGTCTTGAGTTTATCCATTTCACTGATGTTATTCTGTAAAGCATACTATTCTCAGATTTATGAGATTTATATTCGAGTTTTGTTTCTGACTCGCTTTATGTACTGGGAAAGTCATTTCAACACTGTCAACTACCTTGATGGCAAAATTAAAACAGGCTCATATTTCCTGAAGAGATAGCAAACATAAGTAGGAATACAATTTATATGATTTGAATATCTAAAAGAGGATTTTGTGCTAATCTCTGGTAAAAGCGTGTTTGCGTTACTATTAGAAATCCGTATAGCTTAACATTCAGGTTTGAAACAAGCTTATTCTTTTGAGTTTAGAGAATTCAACTTCAGTGGAAATTTTTCTGAGACATTTAAGACATCCTTCTACCTGTACTGCCATAAGTCTAGGGTTTGGCAATAACAAATGCTGTTTTAGTTGGAACTGACAGGACATCTCATCATCATGTGATTATCCCTTTAGGGCATTAATAATAATGGTGATCATTATAATTATAAAATTAACATCTGAAAAGAGCTTTACAACACATATTACTTTATTTAAAGAAACAAATCAGGAAAGTCAATATCAGCGTCAATATTTCACCTGGTAATTCAGAATACAGATGCAGATATTCACAGTATCATTGATTCTCCTTGACATGGATAGAACTTCAAAAATATCTCTTTGGGGGAGTCAGGACACAGGGAATTATTACGTAGAAACTCACAAAATAGATATATTTTTATATTATAAAGTCAAATATATACAATATCAATATCCAAAGTCTGGATGCTACACTAGACTGAGTTTGGGCAAATGTCTCCACTTCTGTGTTGTAAGAAAGTCAGTCATTAGTGGGGCTGATGGGCTGATTTCTTTGCTGGGACTACCAACGGCAAAATGTTTCCTTTTCTTATCAAAGAATCTATGATTATGTATACCATAAATATATCTTAAAATAGTTATATAGCTAGGGAATATATTGTGAGCCTGAATTATGTCCACTGCTAGAGTTTAACCATATATTTCAACTGGTGTATTTCAACTGGTGGTGTAGAAGTCTATTTCTATATGGAACTAAAGAATTTTCTGGAAATATTTATCAATAAAAATTCAAACCATGCACCCATCGATGGCATATGAACTCTTCAGTTATGGAGAGGAGAAAAATTGTTACGGTTTTTTGTGAGAAGCCAACATAATTTGAAATCAAAAAGGTCATACATTAAGCATCCCATGGTACACTGGGACAACAACATCAAAAAAATGGACTGAAATCTTATATAGGAGACAGAAGGGTAAGGTAAAAATTTAATGGCGTTTAGAAATAGCTTCAGAAAGCACCCATCACTCAATAACGTTAATATACTCAGTTCTTCCTCCAGGATTTTAATAGATTACTGTTTTGGTTGAGCATCAGATGAATTAGTTTAGGCTTAAAGGCCATTTTTCAAGAAAAAAAAATTCATTTAAAAATGTATATTAGTATCATAGAAAAAAAAGACCAAACAATGAGAGACAGAGGTATGAAAATAGACCAAATAATGATATATTAATAACTCTCATGACATGCTCCCTCTAGGACATAAACTGAGTCAAATAAGGGGTGAGATAACCAGCAATTAATTTTTAACAAATTAATAAGAGTATATTCAACTCTGCTGTTCATTCATCCAATACAGTGGTTCTCAACCAGGCATGATTTAGCTACGCTGAGGACATTTTGCAATGTCTGCAGACACTGTGCCATAATTGAGAAACTCTGATAAAAGAATGCCATAATACGGGAAAAACGTTTTCCTTCCTCCTCATCATACATGGTCTCCCCTACAGACTGACACCTATATTAAATATCATCTGTGTGCTTCCCAAGTCCACTCTTAATCTCTTGACTTTGCTCCCTATCCTTGCCTTTGTAAATTATCCCTTTTATTTAACTTTATTTAAATTATGCCATTTAAATATGTGATTTATTTCTTGCCAGGACTCTAACTGATACAGATCTTCTTGAATTCAGTGCAAAAGGCTTTGGTGCTTAAAGAAAGATAATAAGCAGTGTACAGTAGAGGCAAGGCAACTGCTAGGGAAAAAAGAAAAAGAAAAACAACAACAACAAAACCTCAAGTAATCACTGTTGTACCCAGTAAGCCAGTTAGTTTAGGGTTCTAAAGACAACTCTTGGAGTAGTGTTTGCCACCTCAAGCAACTCCAATGTGTGATAGAGGTGGCATTGCACAGAAGAAAAGACTAGTTGTATTCATAAAAGGGCCAGTGCTCTTTCACAGGAATAGAACTATGCAAAGTGGCAAGAGAAATTGTTGAGTGCTACGTGGTAACTGCGAAAAGTGTTTGCAGGCACATTTGAGATAATTCCAAAGCATTTTTAAAATAATCTTTAATCTAATTTAACAACTTTGAATATTCTTTACTCATTGTGAGACTCTTCTGCAATAATACTTCCTGCTCAATTTCCTCACGATTCCTTATGATTCATGAATTCATAGATTTATGGATTTATGAATCCATGATTCATCTATTTAATAAATATTTGTTGTTTAACAACTTCAATTTGACATGCTACCCATTGTCCTTGGCAATAATACTTATCTGAAATTCTCCCAAGGTTCTCGTCTTGAGGTCACAGTGGCCCTTGAGTATCTCACATTATGATATCTTATTGTCCTTTAGGGAGTATATATGCCAGTTCTTATTAGGCTACTCTGAGTTGCTGAGGTCCCTGTCGATCTACATCTAAACTCTCCAAAATTATGGTAACCTTCTAAAATAAATGACAAGAATTCTGTCCCTTATTTTCATTTCTATTTTTAGTCTTTTGCAGCATTTAGCTTTGTTCAATGCAGGGCAATACAATTAATTATCTAATTAAAAGTGAAAGTAAAAAGCCACTGCATTAGATTGTGAGGATCATAAACACACTAATGAATGAAATGTAATTATCTCCAGAGATGAGTAATTTCTAAAGTGATGATCAACAAGTAAACTCATATACATCATCCAAAAGCTTCATGTTACCACTGAAATCAATTTGGATTTTTTTAATGTGCCATTTAGAATTTTAGAGTTTAGAAACACCATTTTGCTTTTACTCTACACTTTCAAATGTTGCATATGAGTTGATCACTTTGTTGGTAAACATTTATTGAGCATTTACTACATATCAGCATAAAGCCAAATGGTGTCTGTCATTGAGGATTTGACAATCGAATAGATGTGTAATACAAATAAGAAAATAACTGTGACAAATGAATATAATAGTCAAAGTATTACAGATGAACAGATTAATGGGAAGAGAAATTAATATATACTGAATGGAATATAAGTTGAAGAGGACAATGCTAGATGCAGTTACTGTGTGTCAGTACTTCTCTGATTTTAATGAATGTGTATACAAGTCACTTGCAGACTGTGTTAAAATGCACACTCTCATTAAAACATTTTGGGTAAGGCTTGAGATTTCTCATTTCTAACATGTTCCAAGGTAATGCCAATTCTGATTCTGTTTGGTAACACCTTGAGCAAGAAGGTTCTAAAACTGACAACCACACTCAATTTTTTACAGTCAGGGAGAGGGAGTTTCAGAGAGACAAATGGTTGCTCAAAATTATGTAACTAAACTTGGACTGGTTTGAATTTTTTAGATTCCAAAACACCTTATTCAAGTAACCAGTCTTGAATAGTTACTGGGAAGGGTGAGTTAAGTAAGATGAGCTTCACAAGTGATATAACATTTGAATCAGTGAATAGTGAAGGAAAATATAGATGTTTCCAGGCAGCATATAAAAGGTAAGCAGGTGATTTAGAGTTGATGTGATTATAGTGGTGTCCAAAAAGTGAATTGGGTACCACCAGAAATTAAGCTGAAAAGTGTGATCATAAAATTTAGAGGGATACTTAAGAAAAATCAAGAAATATATTTATTTTTTATTAAAATACATCATTGAAAGTAATTGAATAACTGTTTAAATGAAATTGACAGATTTCTTTTTTTTAGGAAGCTCAATCTGTATGATTGGAATGGGATGGGTATTAATCCTAGAGATATTAGAAAATAAATTCATTATACTGTGGTCATAGAAGGAAAGATACTCTGAAAACAGATTAAAGTATAGCTCAGAGTCCATAACCAATGTCGGCCGGCTATGCAGAGTGCAGGCCTAGCTGACGTGCCTCCACGCAGGTTAGGCCGCTAGACTGCTTGTGTGGGTACAGAGGCGATAGTCACAATTAATGCCTTAGAAGAAGAGAGCTTCATACATTCCATCTCCTCTGCCTCTGATGCAGAACTTGGTGCTGTGGTTGGCTATTCAGAGGACATTATCATGGATGATGAGTTTCAGGCATTATAGAGAAATTTCATGGGCAAGTACTACAAGGAGTTTGAAGACAAGGAAGAGGATAAACTCAACTATAAGCCTGTTTTTAGTGAATATATTTATTTGGTGGAAAAGTATATTAAAAGACAGCTTCTGGAGCAGATTCTTGGGCTTAACATGGCAGCTTTTACAACAACGTTACAGCACGGTAAAGATGAAGGGTCTGGTGACATATTTAACATGCTGCTCCTGTTTATGGATTTTCTAGATTTTAAATAAATGTTTTTAGAAATCAGAGCAGCAAAAGAAGGCCAGGGATAGGACTTACATGATGGTTTAGTGGTGACTTGTGCAAATTATCCTCTAGGCCAGCTTCCTAAAACAACCTGTAGCACCAGGTCCTACCTCCAACCAATGAATGGGGTCATTCTGGATGTCACTGACCCATAGGGCAATAGTCTCAGCTAGTGATGACAGAAGAATACATCTTGAAAAGACTGACTCTGCTCTGCAACACTTCATTCATGTTATGTATTGATGGATCAAAACCAATATGACTTAACCCTCCTGGACCCATGTCACTTGAAATACCTTCAAGTATTCATTAACCTTGGTGCCAAGTAACCCTAGTTTGCCTCCCCGCTCCAAGTAGATACCTCTCTCATGTGCTTTTGAGTCAGACTTTTCTGGAGCAAGCCCATGTCAAGGATTCCGCCTAGAGGAACTCTTCCCCCAGAATACATGTTGGCATGTCAACAGTGTGGAATAACCCACCATCACAAATACTCTTTGATTCAGCAGGCTTTGCACAGGTATTTTTGTATACTCAAAACTCTTTTTAATATGAATCAGAGTTTCTGTCCTTAAGCCTCAGTAGGGTTTTTGATATTTATCTAGGGTGTTACTCAAGCCAGCTGTCCATCTTGAGATTTCTGAATCTCCTATGATCACAGCTTATCGTGGCTATAGAAATCAATGAAAACAGACGTACTTTACCTAAAAGCTACATGTGAAAATCAACTCCTAGTTTTACCACTTGCAGTCCTTGTGTCACTGTCTTTTGCTGGTTCTGATGAGTCCCACTGTAAATAGAAGTTCTCTTTCAAGCATTATTTTTGAAAAAAATATTTTTATAGATGAATACTCAGGCTAAGCTAGAGGATATGATGTTGGAACTTCCATGATTACCCACAAAGAGATGAAAGCATTATATGCTGTGTGATTTTTTTAGTTCTTAGTGCTATGACGACAAAAATACTCTTTATGTTGGCATTCATTCCTATTGTAGTGGACACCAAATAATGTATGCTTTGTGCTAGAAATATAATAAAAGGTATGCTGTTCTTATAGCATGTTAAATGTGTCTGTGCATACTTGCTGAAAATTCTATGAGTGGATAGTGACTCTGCAATTTCTTCTTCTTGTCAAATTCACTTTTACTAAGAAGACATTCTGCTGGTTTAGCTCAGCCCGGGTAGGACATAGTGAACAGCTTTACTAGTTCTCTGTCTGCTTTGGTTTAGTATAATGTATTGCATACCAGGAAACATGTAAGTCACATTTCTAGAAAGAAGGAAAAAGCATAGTAGTTCAATTCCCAAAGTGTACCTTTTATTTTTTAAGTAAAAATGAGAATCTGTACTGACTTTTACTTGACTATTCTGATTTTAAAGGATGAACTACAAGCTATGTGTTTTTCTGTCCTGATATGTCACTTATTAACTAGTTTTATACCATCCATAAAATTTGAGGTGTTTTATAAGAAATATAAAAGGAAATAATAGTTCAAAAATACTTCTAGTGATTAGAGACCAATTAATAAGGAAGCAAAGGTAAGAGGGGATCAGGAATCTTGGAGAAATTTTAGCTCTGGTTGATAAGTGAGTTGTGACTTCATATCCAAGAGTGAGGAACCAGGAGAAAAAGCAGAATTGGACAGAGAAAATAATGGAAAACTTGCAGTCCAAGAGACCTTTGCAGTAGCTTCTGCAGATGAAGCACATAATTTAAAGAACGGTTAGAATTTACTATGCAAATATTCATAATCAACTTGGCATCACCCTCACAGCAGAACATTATATTGGTTGATTATTAGAACACACACATATCTTGTTTGCTGAGTAGCAGCTGCAGGATCTTAAATTAAACCATAGTTAAAAAGCACAACCACTTCCTCCAAAGCCTTATAATTTCATTTAAACAGAAAACTCATTCCATCATCCAGCTACTCAAATGAAAAAAAAAAAAAACAAAAAACTGCAAAGAATTTATAGAGAGAAGAGATAAAGGAGTTCAGCTTTTAGACGTAGTTGATAGAAATTGCTAGACGGCTGCAGTTTTAGTCTATTTTCTAAAATTGTAAGAACAACGATAACACTATAAAAATGAGAGATAAGCATAGAGAATAATCTAGCTGTGTCAAAGCTAAGTGAGTCATCCCCACACTTTTGATAATATTTGCCCTAAGGATGTATTTCTTCTTCTTCTTCTTCTATTATAATTCTATAAATAGTTCTTTTGGAAACAGAATGAAAAAGCAAGCACAGCAACAACCTACTTATTCCAAAATTGGGATCAGATATGTTTTCTCATTTGAAATGTAAATGAGAACTAGGATAAAAGCAAGGAAATAACAAAGCAGTGAATCTGGTTAAAAAAAAAAACCCCAAGTATTAAAATTTATATATTTTCTCAATGGAGCAATACTCAAGCCTTCACTCAGCACTTATTTGACCACATCATTTTACATCATTCTAGTAAGCATGGTGATCTAGTTTTCCTAACAGACCTTGGAAGCAATGAGGCATAGCAGAAAGAGCAAAGTCTTCAGATTCATGTATTAGCTTGTGAATGTCTCAAGAAAGGAACTCTAACATATGCCATGTATCTTGCACTTGTGCATATCTTGATGATATGTGCATTTTCTTGATAGTCATAATAGTATTACAGTTGTATTAATTTGTCAAAACTTATCAAATTGCATATGTTAAATAAACATGACTATTTTGTTAATTAGTGTACTAGAGGGTAACATCAGGGAGGCCCCAAATCACCTGCAGCCCTTCTAAGCATTTAAAAATTTTTGGCTTTTACTAGAAGTAAAATGTATAGCTAATAAAGTTGTTATGCAGAAGATGACACTATCTAGTTAGATTTTTCTAAAAATTTCTCTGGCTGCTGTGTTAAAAAAGTAGGGAGGCCAATCAGAACGCTGTTACAAAAAAATTCAGAGAAGAGATGATAGCTTGAAACAGGATGGTAACACTAGAGCAGGTAGGAACTAATTAGATTCTGCCTGTGTTTTGAAGGTAAAGCCAACTTCTTTTTCTAATAGACTGAAAATGGAATATGAGACAAAGGGAGGAATTTTCTTCAGTTGGTTTTCAGTCCCATTCTCTTCTTGGTCATCTATATTGCAAAGCTTTCAATGTTGTTCAACTTCCTGTCCGTGTAAACCAAAAACAACTAACCAGTCTAGTGTAGAAGGTGCCTCTTATATTGCACATTTTCTATGCGTTAGGGCAAAATTTATTTAGTACTGTAATACTGTTCAGTTGACTTTAATTGAAATTGCAGAAAAACCACTATGTCTGCCAATTTTCTGCTTCAAAAATAGTTTTCTAGTTCTTTCATCAATGTTTTGTAGTTTTCATTGTCAAGAGTTTTCACCTACTTGCTTAAATTTTTTCCTAGGTTCTTTATTATTTTTTGCAGCTATTGTAAATGGGATTGCTTTCTTAATTTTAGAGCTAATTTGTTATTGGTGTACAGAAGTGCTACTGGTTTTTATGTTGACTTGTATCTTTCAACTTTACCAAATTATTTTATCACTTCTAACAGTTTTTTGGGGTAGTCTTTAGGTTTTTCAATAGATAAAATTATGTTGTCTGCAAACAGGGATAATTTAACTTCTTCCTTTCTGATTTTGACTCCTTGTCTTTCCTTTCTTTCTTTTCTTTCTTTTCTTTCCCTTTCCTTTCCCTTCCTTTCCTTTTTCCTTTCCTTTCCTTTCCTTTCCTTTCCTTTCCTTTCCTTTCCTTTCCTTTCCTTTCCTTTCCTCTCCTCTCCTCTCCTTTCCTTTCCTTTCCTCTCCTTTCCTTTTTTCCATACTACTATGAAGAAATACCCAAGACTGGGAAATTTACAAAAAGATGTTTAATGGATTCACAGTTCAGCATTGCTGGGGATGCTTCACAATCATGGCAGAAGACAAAGGAAAAGCAAAGGCACATCTTATATGGTGGCAAACAAGAGAGTGTCTGCAGGGGAACTGGCCTTTATAAAACCATCAGATCTCATCATCATGAAACAGCACAAGAAAAACCTGCCACCATAATCCAGTTACCTCCCAACAAGTCTCTCCCATGACATTTAGGGATTATGGGACCTACAATTCAAGATGAGATTTGAATGAGGACACAGCCAAATCATAACATTCTGCCCCTGGATCCTCCAAAATTTTCACTGCTTAATTTCAAAATTAATCATGCCTTTCCAACAGTCCCCCAAAGTTTTAACTCATTCTAGCAATAATGCAAAATTCCAAGTCTAAAGCCTTATCTGAGACAAGGCAAGTCTCTTCCACCTATGAGTCTGTAAAATCAAAAGCAAGTTACTTATCCTCCTAGATACAATGGATGTACAGGCATTAGGTAAATATGCCCATTCCAAATGAGAGAAATTGGCCAAAACACAGGGGCAACAGACTCCATGCATGTCCAAAATCCAATGAGGCAATAAAAATAATCTTCTTTGACTCCATGTCTCACATCTATGTTACACTGATGTAAGAGGTGGGCTCCCATGGCCTTAGGCAGCTCTGTCCCTGTAGTTTTTCAGGATACAGCCCCCTTCCTGGCTGCTTTCACGGACCGTTGTTGATTGTCTGAAGCTTTTCTAGGTACACAGTGAAACTGTCAGTAGATCTACTATTCTGGAGTCTGGAAGATGGTGACCTTCTTCTCACTGCTCTACTAAGAACTCTGTGTGGGGACTCCAACCCCGCATTTCTTTTTTACACTGCCCTAGCACAGGTTCCCCATGAAAACCTCTCTCCAGCAGCACACCCCTGCCTGGACATCCAGGCATATCTATACATCCTCTGAAATCTAGGCAGAGGTTCCTAAAGCTCAATTCTTGACTCCTGTGAACTCACAGGCTCAACATCATGTAAAAGCTGGCAAGGTTTGGGGCTTGCATCCTCTGAAGCCAGGGCCCAAACTGTACCTTGGCCTCTTTTAGCCACAGCTAGAGTGGCTGGGATGCAGGGTACAGTGCCCCAAGTCTGCACAGAGCAGCAGGGTCCTGGGCGTACCACATGTAACCATTTTTTCCTCCTAAGCTTCTGAACCTGTGATATGAGGGGCTGCTGCGAAGGTTTCTGATATGGCCTGGAGACATTTTCTTGATGATTGTCTTCATGATTAATATATAGCTCCTTGTTACTTATGCAAATTTCTGCAGCAGGCTTGAATTTCCCTCCAGAAAAATGGATTTTTCTTTTCTATTGCATTATCACACTGCAAATTCTTCAAACTTTTATGCTATGCTTCCCTTTGAACACTTTGTCGCTCAGAAATTTTTTCTGCCAAATATCCTAAATCATCTCTCTCAAGTTCAAATTTCTACAGATCTCTAGGGAAGGGACAAAAGCTGTCAGTCTCTTTGCAGAGCAAGAGTGACCTTTATTCCAGTCCCCAACAAATTCCACATCTTTATCTGAGAGTATCTCAGCTTGGACCTTATTGTCCATATCACTATCAGCATTTTGGTCAAAGCCATTTAACAAGTCTCTATAAAGTTACAAACATCATCATATCTTCCTGTCTTCTGAGCCTTCCAAGTCTCTAGGAAGTTCTAAACTTTCCTACATCTTTCTATATTCTTCTGAGCCCTCCAAACTGTTCCAACCTCTGCCTGTTACCCAGTTCCACAATTGCTTTCACATTATCAGGTGTCATACCAGCACCCCACTCTATGGGTACCAATTTACTGTATTAGTCCATTTTAATACTGCTATGAAGAAATACCTGAGACTGGGTAATTTATAAAGAAAAAGGTTTAATGGACTTATAGTTTAGCATGGTTGGGGAGGCCTCACAATCATGGCGGAAGGTGAGGAGGAGCAAATACAAGTCTTACATCCAGCAGGCAAGAGAGCATTTGCAGGGGAACTGTCCTTTATAAAAACCATCAGATCTCATGAGACTTATTTACCACAACTAAAACAGCATAGGGAAAACCCACCCGCATGAGTCAATTACCTCCCACCAGGTCCCTTCTACAACACTTGGGGATTATGGGAGATACAACTCAAGATGAGATTTGGGTGGGGACGCAGCCAAACCATATTACCCTACAAGCCTGAAGAGACTTCGGGCCTATATTCAGCATTCTTAAAAAAAAGGAATTCCAACCAAGAAATTAATATCCAGCCAAACTAAGCTTCATAATCAAAGGAGAAATAAAATACTTTTGAGATAAGCAAATTCTAAGGGAATTCATTGCAACCATACCTTTATTACAAGAGATCCTTAAGGGAATGGTAAACATCAAAACAAAAGACTGTAACTGCCACCACAAAGCACACTTAAATATGTAGACCAGTAATGCTATAAAGCAACTACACAGTTAAGTCTGCATAATAACCAGCTAACAACATAAGGACAGGATAATATTTACACATAGCATTATTAATGCTTAACTTAAGTGGGGTAAATGCCCCACTTAAAAGGCACAGTATGGCAAGTTGGATAAAGAAGCAAGACTCAAATGTTTGCTGTCATCGAGAGACCCATCTCACATGGAATGACATACGTAGGCTTAAAGTAAAGGGAAGGAGAAAAATCTACCTAGCAAATGGAAAATAAAAAACACTAGGAGTTCCTATTCTAAATTCAGATAAAAGAAACTTTAAACCAACAACAATAAAAAAAGACTAAAAATGAGTATTACACAATTATACAGTGTTCAACAAGAAGACTTAACTATCCTAACTGTATATGCACCCAACACAGGAGAACCCAGATTTATAAAACAAGTTCTTAGAAACCTACAAAAACACCTAGATAACAATATAATAAATGGGAGACTTCAACACCCTACTGACAATGTTAGACAGATTATCAAGGCAGAAAACTAACAGATATTCAACAATTAACAAAATAGACCTAACACTTACAGAACACTCCACGGAACAACAATGGAATATACGTTCTTCTCATACACATATGGCAAATAGTCTAAAATCAACACACTCAGCTGTAAAACAACTGTTAACAAATTCAAAAAAACTAAAATCATACCAATCATACTCTCAGACCACAGTGCAATAAATACAGAAATCAATATTAAGAATATCTCTCAAAAACATTCTATTTATAGAAATTAAACAACCTGCTCCTGAATGACTCTTGGGTAAACTATGAAATTAAGGCAGGAATCAAGAAATGCTTTGAAACTGATGAGAACATAGATACCAGTTCATACCAGAATCATTGGCATACAGCTACAGCAGTGCTAAGTGGAAAGTTTACAGTGCTAAATGTCCACATTCAGAAGGTTGAAAGATTTCAACCTGGCTAGGGATGGTGGCTCCTGCCTGTAATCCCAGCACTTTAGGAGGCAGAGGTAGGTGGATTATCTGAGGGTCAGGAGTTCAAGACTGACCTGGCCAACATGGTGAAACCTCGCCTCTACTAAAAATACAACAATTAGCTGGGTGTAGTGGCATGTGCCTGTAATCCCAGCTACTCGGGAGGCTGAGGCAGGAGAATTGCTTGAATCTGGGAGGCAGAAGTTGCAGTGAGCCAAGATCGTGCCATTGTACTCCAGCCTGGACAAAAAGTGTAAAACTCCATCTCAAAAAAAAAAAAAAAAAAAAAAATCTTAAATTATCAGTGTAATCAAACATAGGGGAAGTAGAAAAACAAAAGACCAACCCCAAAGCTAGCAGAAAAATCATCTAAAACCAGAACTAAACTGAACAACATTGAGATGCAAAAAAACATACAAAAGATCAACAAAACCAAAACTTAATTATTGGAAAGAATAAGTAAGACTGATAGACCTCTAGATAGACTAATAAAGAAAAAAAAAGAGAGAAGATCCAAATAAACAAAATCAGAAATGGCAAAGGGAACATGACTACTAGACTCACAGAAATACACAAAATAAAACTCACAGAGACTATCATGAATACCTTTATACACACAAACTAGAAAACAGAAGTAATGGGTAAATTCCTGGAAACATTATGGAAACATTCCTCTCAACATTGAATTAGGAAGAAATTAAATCCCTGAACAGACCAATAACAAGTTCCAAAATTAAATCGGTAATAAAAACCTACCAACCAGAAAACATTAATGTGGCTGGCTAGGTCTCACTAACGTGGGCCTCCATAACAACTGTTGCAGTACCCACTGAGTGGTTAAATTAAATATTAAAAGCTGAAAGAGCCAGCGTCCTTATACAAAGGCTGGAATGTAACAAAAGGCCTCCAAGAGTTTTGCCTAAGCATTTCATGGGCTTTAAAGCATGACAAAATAATGAAGGAATTCTTAACAGGACCCAGTTAGGATTAAACAAGTTTTACTGGGGGTCTGAAGAAGCTCCCCAGGTCTCCACACACAGGTTTACTGGGGGTCTGAAGAAATTCCCCAAATCTCCTTGATTTAGCAAGAGACAACATAAGGGTAATCATACCAGGTCCTGGATCCATTTATATTAAATAAATTTACTGAGGGTTCAGAGGAAGGTCTTGAAGACTTGGACTTCAGTTTTAGATTAAAAGAAGTTAATAACTTATGTCTTTATATGAATGCACACTTACACATAGACATATAGCTTAGAATGTATACAAGCTCTGGGAAACTTTGTAATTTTGAGTTGGTCTTGTGATAATTTCCAGGCCTTCTCCCTATAACTGGTTGCAGAAATAAAAACTCTCTTTTCTCCCAGTTCATCTGCACCTCATTATGGGGCTGTGAGAATAAGCATCCTGGCCCTCAGTTTGGTGCAGGAACATTAATACACCATGATCAAGTAGGCATTATTCCTGGGATGCATAGTTGGTTCAACACATACAAATCAATAAATGTGATTCATCACATAAACAGAACTAAACACAAAAACCGCATGATAATCTCAACAGATGCAGAAAAGGCTTTTGATAAAATTTAATATCCCTTCATATCAGAAACACTTAACAAACTAGGAATTAAAAGAATACACCTCAAAACAATAAGAGCTACCTATGACAAATGCACAACCAGTATCATACTGAATGGGTAAAAGCTAGAACCATTCCCCCTTAGAACAGAAACAAGACAAGGGTGCCCTCTCTCACAACTCCTATTCAACATAGTACTTGATGTCCTAGCCAGAGCAATTACGTAAGAGAAATAAACAAAAGGCATCCAACTAAAAAGAGAAAAAGCCAAAATACCTCTATTCACAGAAGATATACTTTTATATCTAGAAAACTCCATAGTCTCTGTCCAAAGGCTCCTAGATCTGATAAACAAATTCAGCAAATTTTCAGAACACAAATCTGTGTACAAAAATCAGTAGCATTTCTATAATCCAACAACATACAAGCTCAGCACCAAATCAAGAACACAACCCCATCCCCAACTGCCACAAAAAAAAATAAAATTCCTAGGAATATAGCTAACAAAGGAGGTGAAGAATCTCAACAATTAGAATTACAAAACACTGCTGAAGGAAATCGGAGACAACACAGATGAATGAAAAAGCATTCTATGCTCATAAATACAAAGAATCATATGGTTAAAATGGCATAGTGCCTAAAGCAATTTAGGCGGATTCAATGCTAGTCCTAAAAAAACTACCAATGACTTTTTTTTCCCCACAGAATTAGAAAAAAGCTATTTTAAAATTCATTTGAAACCAAGAAAGAGCCCTAATAACCAAAGTAATCTTAAGTAAAAAGAGCAAAGCTGGAATTATAATACTACCTTATCTCAAACTATAAGATAGGGCTACAGTAACCAACACAGCATAGTACTGATACAAAAACAGACAGGTAGACCAATGGAATGGGTTACAGAACACAGAAAGAAAGCCACACACTTGTGACATTCAGATCTTCAGTAAAATTGGCAATAACAAACAATGGAAAAAGGGCTCCTTATTTGGTAAATGGTACAGGGATAACTGGCTAGCTCTATGCAGAAGACTGAAACTGAACCCCTTCTTTTCACTTTTCACCATACACAAAAATCAACCCAAGATGGATTAAAGACTTAAATGTAAAACTCAAAAAAATTATACGGATCCTAGCAGTAAATCTAGGAAAAACTATTCTGGGAAAGATTTCGTAATGAAGACCCCAAAAGCAATTGCAACAAAAACAAAAATTAACAAATAGGACCTAGTTAAATGAAAGAGCTTTGGCACAGCAAAAGAAATTATCAACAGAGCTAAAAGAACCTACAGAATGGGAGAATACATTGGCAAATTATGCATCCAGCAAAGATCTATATAAAGAATCTATAAAGAACTTAAATTAACAAGCAAAATACAAAGTTGCAGGGAAAAAAAAAAAAGAATGATGCTTATATACTGCTGTTGGAAATATAAATTAGTTTGCCCACGGTGGAAAGCAGTTTAGAGATTTCTCAAATAACTTAAAACAGAACTACCATTTGATCAAGCAAACTCATTGCTAGAAATATATCCAAAGGAATATAAATCGTTCTGCCATAAAGACACATGAATGTGTATGTTAATTGTAGCACCATTCACAATAGCAAAGACAAGGAATCAACCTAAAGGCCCATCAGCAGTGGACTGAATAATAAAAATCTAGTACATATACACCACGGAACACTATGCAGCCATAAAAGAGAACACAATCATGTTCTTTTCAGCAAAATGGTTGGAGCTGGAGGCCATAATCCTAAGTGAAATAACACAAGAAGAGAAATGCAAATACCACATGCTCTCACCAATAAGTGAGAGCTAAACATTGAGCACTCATGAACACAAAGAAGGGAACAGACACCATGGCCTACTTGAAGCTGAAGGGCGGGAGGTGGATGAGAATCAAAAAACTACCTATTAGGTACTATGCTTATCACCTGTGTAACAAAATAATCTGTACACCAACCCCCAAAACACACAATTTACCAATATAACAAACTTGCACACGTACCACCTGAACCAAAAATAAAAGTTAGAAAGAAAAAAAAATGACAAAAAAATAACAAATGCTGATGAGAATATGGAGAAAAAAATAACTCATACACAGTAAGTGGGAAGGCAAATTAGTACGGCAACTCTGAAAATAGTATCGAAGTTCTTTTTAAAATACAAATAGAACTATCATGTGATCCGGCAATCTCACTACTGGGTAGTTGTCCAGTGAAAAGGAAATCATTGTATCAAAAAGATAACTGTATCCCCACATTTATTGCAGTGCTATTCACAATAACTAAGATACGGAAGCAACCTACACGTCCATCAACAGATGAATGAATAAAGAAAGCACAGTATACATACTTGGAATGCTTTTTAGTTAGTCATACAAAAGAATGAAATCCTATCACTAGAAGCAATATAGATGAGCCTGAAGAACATTACGTTAAGTGACGTAAGTCAGGCACAAAGAGATAAATACTGCATGTTCTCACTCATTCGTATAGCAAAAAAAAGTGAGCTCCTAGAAGTAGAGAGTAGAATTATAATGTTAAAAGCTGGAAAAGGTGGTGTGGGGAGGAGATAGGGAGAGATTGTTTAAAGTATACCAAATTACAGCTAGAATGAATAAATAAATTATAATGTTCTACAGCACTATAGGATGACAATAATTAACAAAATTTTTTGTATATTTTCAAATAGCTAAAAGAGGATTTTGAATGTTACCAACACAAAGAAATGATCAATGTTTGAATGGATATGCTACTCTGATTTGATCACTGCACGTTGTATATATTTATCAAAATATCATGTTCTCCAGAGATATGTATAATTACATGTCAATTAAAAACAAAAATACATATATTCAAATCAAACAGGCATTTCTTTCTCACTTGCTTAGATTTTCATTTTAGTGAAAAATAACAATGTAATCTTATATACAAAAAAGGCCATTTTCTTCAACTTTGATGTCATTTTTGAAGAAATTATAGTTATTTGTCATATCTTAAAATATATATCTAAAGTGTCCAAACTAAATATGTCATAACTTCCATAAATTTTGTAAAATCAGCAATTCTCATTTTAGGATACTTGCCCAATTTAAGAATAAATTCTAGTTTGTTGGAAAATCTAGCTTTGTGGTTATTCAACTTAAATATATATTGAGCAATAAGTAATAATTACTTATTGATGATTACTCAATAAGTAATCACCTCTTTTTGTTTCTATACTTATATTGAATTATACTTGTATTTTCAATATAAGTATAGAAACAAAAAGAGGTGATTATTTATTGAGTAATATATAACTCATTGTTTTCTTATTACCTTGATTGTAAGGAAACACATGTCAATTATTTTCTTTAAACTTAGGTATCCTGCTGTTATTTATTTCTCACTTTCCTCTTCATCATCTTTTAATTGACATTTTCTAAGGTTTGTTCATTGAGATATTCTTAAAGGAATATACTTTTCCTATAAACGACTTTAAATTTCTTTTTAAAGTGGGTTGAATATAAATAATAAAACACAATTTTTCAAGTGTCTAATGAAGAACACAACAACCAAAAATAAGTCTCACTGAAACTGCAGGTACATAGAATGGATTAAATGCTGTCACTTTATGTTTTTATTAGTGCCAATCAGTTTTTAAAGTTTTAAAACCATATTACTTACTAAATGTGATTAAAATAGTTCATATGGTCTGCTAGAATAAAGAGTATCTTTAAAGCAATATAAACTTAAATATACTGTTATTTGTTACTACTTTTGGCAGAATAAAATTATATTGGCTTTCATTTCTATTTCACAATTAATGACACAGGAAATATTCTCACCATGATAATTTTATTGAAAAGTCTTCCTTTACAGAAAGATCAAACAGGTCAGCCAGTTTACCTAAAAATAATTATTATCACATAGCATTAAGATAATGATTAAAAAATATTTTGTAACCTAAGGGTCCATTTGTTAGTTTCCTTCCCATAGGCTAGACATTCCTTGACATTACTGATAATCAGAACTTCTTTTTAATCAGCGTAGAAAAAAAAAAAAACAGGGTTAATACACTGAGGTGATATAAATGCAGTCAAACAAGAAAAAACTGATATTTTTGTCAGCCTTCTCACCACTTTCTTTTCTGTACAATGTCATGTTTAGGCTTTGTAATAGTTAAGAGTAAAGCACAGACACCTCTAACCCCACAACACACATACACACACACACACACACACCCTACTCTACAGACTCGAGTTGCTTTGGCCACATCCCCTTGGCTCATTAGATTTCAGTGCAGCTGTGATGAAGAAACCTGCACATACGACCAGATGTGCTTCAGGAACGCCCCACAGTATCTCTCTGCTTACCCGCCTTGGAACTTTCTCAACAGTCATAAAAAGCCACTCAGCCATTATGCAGTTATGGCTCAGAATGTGGAAGAATTAGTGCCTTCAGGAGCAAGCAGCAATCAATGAGGGATAAGAGTCAACAGATACATTCTGACCCTCCATATTTTTGGTTTCAATCATTTGTATGACTATTCTGTTTGATTTCTCAGTGTATTCCCAGAGGTGCGGAGACCCAGTGTTTCACAGTCGTAGCTAGCTTATTATCACAAACAGTCTTTTTTTCATTTCTTGTCTCACTTTCCTTATTCTTTCACTTCCCCTTCTTTGGACTATGTTCCAAATAAATTACATGAAAATGCTGATTGCAAACTCTGTTTGTAAGGCAACCCAAACCAAAACTACCTTTGTGTGCTCTAGGGATTTAAGGACTTCCAGAAAGGAAGTAATGTATTTAGACCACTACTGTTTCTTAAATACAAACCATATGTTACATACTTACAACTATATTAATCAATGCTCATAGCAAACCTGGGAGATCATTATGATCTTGTTTTGCAGGTATAGTTGTGATGCAGTTAACAATTAGGAAAGCTGACTTCTGGTTCCAAATGAATATTCTTCCTATTACATTAAGTCTTCAATTATATTTTCAGCAATGCCTATTTCTCCCTAAAAAATTTGAATAACAAGTCTTATGAACATGGATAAACAATAGAGCTTGTCTTAATAACCTTCAAAGAACTGCAGTGCCTGACAGCACCTCTCAAGTTACATTTCAAAGAAAGAGCTTCCTCTTTTGAAGGAGTTCTGTTGTTTTGGGTATCTGCCCACATGTTGTTGCTTCTGCTCTGGCTGAATTCCAACTCACATAACCTCAATGGCCTATACAATTTTCCTTAAAACTCTTACAGCACCTATTGTTCTGCTCTTCACATACTGGCATAGTGGAACGGGAATCAGTGAAGCATTCTGAAAGATATTAAAGCATACTTTTTTTTTATTGTGTTGTACTACTTTTGGAGTCTTCATCATAAATTCTTTCCCTAGGCCAATGTCTAGAAAAGTATTTCCTAGGTTTTCTGCTATAATTTTTATAGTTTGAGGTTTTACATGTGTGTCGTTAATCCATCTTGAGTACATTTTCGTATATGGTAAAAGGCAGAGACTCAGTTTCACTCTTCCGCATATGGTGGGCCAGTTTCCCCAGCACCATTTACTGAATACGGTGTTCTTTCCTCATTGTTCATTTTTGTTTACCTTGTCAAAGATGAGTTGGTTGTAGGTGTGCAGCTTTATTTCAGAGATCTCTAACGTGTCCCATTAATTTGTGTGCCCATTTTTGTACCAATAGGATGCTGATTGGTTACCGTAGCCTTATAATATAGTTTGAAGTCAGATAATGTGATGCCTCTGGCCTTGTTCTTTTTGCTTAGGATCACTTTGCCCATTCAGGCTCCTTTTTTGTTCCATATGGATTTTGGAATAGTTTTATCTGTTTCCATGAAAATGACATTGGTAGTTTGATAGGAATAGAATTGTATCTGTAGCTTGCTTTAGGCAATATAGACATTTTAATGATTTTGATCCTTTCAACCCATGAGGATGGAATGCTTTTCCATTTATTTGTGTCATCTATGATTTTTTTCAGCTATGTTTTGTAGTTTTCCTTGTAGAGATCTTTTTCCTCCTTGGTTAGGGTGTATTCCTAAGTGTTTTTTTTTTTTTTTTTTTTTTTTTTTTGGGTAAATTAAATTGGGTTTCCCCAATTATTTTATTAAAAATTTTAAA
>CAUYLG010030902.1:0-26825 GCA_963573385.1 Cacajao melanocephalus
TGATGAACACTGATGCAAAAATCTTCAATAAAATACTGGCAAACAGACTGCAACAGCACATCAAAAAGCTTACCTGTCACGATCAAGTAGACTTCATCCCAGGGACGCAAGGTTGGTTCAACATACGCTAATTTATAAACGTAATCCATCACATAAACAAAACCAAAGACAAAAACCACATGATTATCTCAATAGATGCAGAGAAGGCCCACAACAAAATTCTACAGCCCTTTCTGCTAAAAACTCTCAATAAACTAGGTATTGATAGAACGTATCTCAAAATAATAAAAGCTATTTACGACAAACCCACAGCCAACATCATACTGAACTAGCAAAAACTAGAAGCATTCCCTTTGAAAACTGGCATTAGATAAGGGTGCCCTCTCTCACCATTCCTATTGAATACAGTACTGGAAATTCTAGCCAGAGTAATCAAGCAAGAAAAAGAAATAAAGGGTATTCAATTAGGAAAATAAGAAGTCAAATTGTCTCTATTTGCAGACAACATGACTGTCTATTTGGAAGACCCCATCATCTCTGTCCAAATCTCCTTAAGCTGATAAGCAACTTCAGCAAAGTCTCAGGATACAAAATCAATGTGCAGAAATCACAAGCATTCCTATACACCAATAACAGAGAGCCAAATCATGAGCGAACTCCCATTCACAATTGCTACAAAGAGAATACAATACCTAGGAATACAACTAACAAAGGATGTGAAGGACCTCTTCAAGGAGAACTACAAACCATTGCTCAAGGAAATAAGAGAGGACGCAAACAGATGGAAAAACATTCCATGCTCATGGTTAGGAAGAATCAATATCATGAAAATGGCCATACTGCCCAAAGTAATTTATACATTCAATGCTATCCCCATCAAGCTACCACTGAACTTCTTCAAATAACTAGAAAAAACCACCTTAAACTTCACATGGAACCAAAAGAGAGCCCACATAGCCAAGACAATCATAAGCAAAAAGAACAAAGCTGGAGGCATCACGCTATCTGACTTGAAACTATACTACAAGGCTACAGTAACCAAAACAGCATGGTACTGGTACCAAAACAGAGATATAGACCAATGGAACAGAATAGAGGCCTTGGAAGTAATGCCACATATCTACAACCATCTGATCTTAGACAAACCTGACAAAGACAAGCAATGGGGAAAAGATTCTCTGTTTAATAAATGGTGTTGGGAGAACTGGCTAGCCATATGCAGAAAGCTGAAACTGGATACCTTCCTTATATCTTACACTAAAATTAACTCCAGATGGATTAAAGATATAAACATACGATCAAACACCATAAAAACCCTAGAAGAAAAGCTAGGCAATACCATTCAGGACATAGGCATAGGCAAGGACTTCATGACTAAAACACCAAAAGCAATGGCAACAAAAGCCAAAATAGACAATGGGACCTAATTAAGCTTAAGAGTTTCTGCATAGCAAAAGAAACAATCATTAGAGTGAACTGACAACCAATGGAATGGGAAAAAATTTTTGCAATCTTCCCATCCGACAAAGGGCTAATATCTAGAATCTACAAAGAACTAAAGCAGATTTACAAGAAAAAAAAATCCCATTCAAAAGTGGACAAAGGACATGAACAGACACTTTTCAAAAGAAGACATTTATAAGGCCAACAATTATATGAAAAAATGCTGAACATCGTTGGTCATTAGAGAAATGCAAACCAAAACCACATTGAGATTCCATCTCATGCCAGTTAGAATGGTAATCATTAAAAAATCTAGAGACAACAGATGCTGGAGAGGATGTGGAGAAATAGGAACACTTTTACACTGTTGGTGGGAGTATAAATTAGTTCAACCATTGAGGAAGACAGAGTGGCGATTCCTCAAGGATCTAGAAATAGAAATACCATTTGACACAGCAATCCTATTACTGGGTATATACCCAAAGGATTATAAATCATTCTATTATAAAGACACATGCACACGTACGTTCGTTGCAGCACTCTTTACAATAGCAAAGACTTGGAACCAACCCAAATGCCTATCAATGATAGACTGGACAAAGAAAATGTGGGACATATACACCATGGAATACTATGCAGTCATTAAAAACGATGAGTTCGTGTTTTTGTAGGGACATGGATGAATCTGGAAGCCATCACTCTCAGCAAACTGACACAAGAACAGAAAACGAAACACTGCATGTTCTCACTCATAGGCAGGTGTTAAACAATGAGAACACATGGGCAAGGAAGGGGAACATCACACACTGGGGTCTGTTGAGGGGTGAAGGGCTAGGGGAAGGACAGTGGGGGTTGGGGGGAAGGTTAAGGAGGGATAACACTGGGAGTAATGCCTGATGTAGGTAATGGAGGGATGGAGACAGCAAATCACCACGGCATGTGTGTACCTATGCAACAATCCTGCAAGATCTGCACGTGTACCCCAGAACTTAAAGTACAATTAAAAAAAAAAAAGAAACAAAAAGAAAAACACACAGTTAACATTTCAAGATATGTTCTATGTATATAGAATTTGAAACAGTGGGGAATGTTACCCAGAAGCTTTGTAAAAATACATATTCCCTCCATACAAAGGAGTATTTGGCAATAATAAGAAAATGAAGTACTGATACATGCTACAACATATCAACCGTGAAAACGTTATGCTGACTAAAAGAAGCCAGTCACAAAAAAACCACATTCTATATGATTTCGTTTATATAAAATGTCTAGATGAAGCGAACCTGCATGGACACAGAAAGTAGATTAGAGGCTGCCTAGGGTTGTGGGTTGGGGAATACTGGGCAGTGGCTGCTAACGGAAAAAGGATTTCCTTTGGGGTGATGAAAATGTTCTAAAATTGATTGTGCAGATCGTTATGCAATTCTGTAAATACATAAAACAATTTAATTGAAAACTTCTAATGGGAGAATTATGTAAAGTATATGAATTATATTTCAATAAAGCTATTTTTAAAAACCATACATCCCAAGAGTTGCTAAATCATAATCTTTGGACATAGAGCCCTACATTCTATATTTTGACAAACTGCACAGGTTAACTTCAGTAGCCAGTCTAGCACCATTCTCAAAATTTGTGAACTATAACACCAAACAATTAAGCAATTTAAAAACATTAATACAGCAACTCAATATAAATAACTGGATTTTATATATATTACACAATAACATGGATTAAGAAGAGAATGTTTAACTACATACCCATATACTCTTCTTAGGTACATTACATGAAGGCAATGATTGCATTCGTCTTCTAAAGGTCCACATTACCTTACACATAAGATATTCAAATATTTATAAAATGAAAATACTAAGCTGTTCCTCTAAGATCACACAGGTATTTTCAGAACACTATTTCGATAGTGAAGAGAGTAATATGAAACACAAAACATCCACACTGAGAAAACTGTTTTTGTCTTTTTAAAAATCTCAGCCAAAGTACTAATTATAATGTATTCAAGGGGCTCCCTCTGGTGGCTTAATGGCCACTCCTTTGCTTTAACAGAGCCTTGAAAAAAAACCTGTGACTATTACAGGAACTGGAGCAAAGAAAAGTCTTATGATACATAAATATTTTGTGGACAGGCCGAATAATAATAACTTGATGCACATTAGCTTAAATTTGTGCAATTACAAAAGGACAGTATCTTAAGTGGTTCAGGTTTTCCTTTTTCAAGCTTGAAGTTAAAAATTCGAACAAGCCATTGTGAATTTCAACCTAAAAGATGCTGTAGTTTCCAGTTGGGGGTGGGGAGAAGTCTTTAAAAAAAATGAGATGCAAAAAATAAGGGAAAGGCTGTGTGTGGTGGCTCACGCCTGTAATCCCAACACTTTTGGGGGCCGAGGTGGGCAGATCACTTGAGCCCAGGATTCGAGACCAGCCTGAACAACATGGCAAAAGCCTGTCTCTACAAAAATTACAAAAATAAGCTGGGTGTTGTAGTATGTGCATGTAGTCCCAGCTGCTTGGGAGGCTGAGGTGATTGCTTGAGCCTGGGAGGTAGAGGTTGTAGTGAGCCAAGACTGCACCACTGCACTACAGCTTGGGAGTGCAGTGCAGGTCATATGGCAAAAAAAAAAAAAAAAAAAAAAAAAAAGAAATCAAGGGAAAAATCTATTTTAACAATCATGTAAAAACCATATTTAAAATACTTCAGAAACCTGGGGTTTATTTTAATTCTTTTAATTGTTAGAAGATTTTAAAAAACTTTCCACACGTTTGACTACATTTCTTTTTCTTTTCTTCAAATTTTTTTAATATAACAAATATTTTTTCATAGAATTCATATGAAATTTTATAACAAAAATTTGCTGAAAATTTGTAACAAAAATTTTTATGAATATTTATAATAAAATTTCATATAAAATATTTTTTCATATAACAAAATCTTTTTTTCATATAACAAAATTTACCATTTTAACTATTTTTAAGTGCACAGTTCTGTGGCATTAAGTACTTTCACATTGTTGTTCACAGAAACTTAGTTTTAAGTGAAAAAAATTTTTTTTTAATTTGAGACAGAGTCTTGCTTGTCATCTAGGCTGGAGTGTAGTGGCGTGATCTCTGCTCACTGCAACCTCTACCTCCCAGGTTCAAGTGATTCTCCTGCCTCAGTCTCCCAAGTAGCCGGGATTACAGGCACACATGTCCTCATGCCTGGCTAACTTTGGTATTTTTAGTAGAGATGGGGTTTTGCCGTGTTGGTTAGGCAGGTCTTGAACTCCTGACCTCAAGTAATCTGCCCACCTTGGCCTCCCAAAGTGCTGGGATTATTGGCATGAGGCACTGCACCCAGCCAGTGAAATGTTTTTAAAATAAGCTGTATAATATACCAAGTGCTGACTATTATTTAGTTCTCAATAGTGTAGCTTAGACCACACTTGTCTGCCTGATGAAGTATGAGGGCAACGACTCTGCCTGAATTCAAAACATTTATAACTATCATCTGAATCATTTGCCTATGATTCAGAATATTTGATGGTAGAGATATTATTCAGAATATTATCAACTGAAATCTGAAAGTTCCAGAGCATGTTGCTTTTATATACTGAATATTAATTGAAAATAAGGAAAACATTAAGAAAACCAACATATTACTTGATTCTATCAGCCATACAAAGAAACAGATTATACACTTGGCTACAATCCTGCCCAAATATCTGGGACTTTCTATGATATCATTTATCCAGTTTCACCAAGAGTTCTGATCTCTCCATTCAGTCAGGCTGACACATGGCCAAGAGATAAGACAACTCTGCTTTTACAAGTCCACTCAAGCATGTATCCCTTACAGATATAATGACACAAAGTTACAAACACCCCCAACTTCTCACCTCACTCTACCCTCACGCCAGTGGTAGTTTTATTCCCTGGGAAGACAGAGAATTCCATGTGTATACAGTCCAAACATTAAAATGGATTACATTTGTAAATACCATTTAGAATAAATAAGCATGTTAAAAATGATCCATGAAATAAATTTATTTTGAATTCATATATCACTGAACTCTATTAGAAAACATAAAACATATTTCAAAAGAAATTTTGATCCAGGGCAGGATTTTTTTAAAAAAAGGACATTTATCAGAATCCAATCAATCTGATTTAATACCAATAAAATAAAATACAACTTTAAGTATCACAAGTAAAAATATACAAAAAGTATATGTAACACTAATTAAAAACACCAGAACACAAAATTATCTATAAACTCTCTGAGCTATATTAAAAATACAGGTAATATATATTTGAATACAAATAGGAAGGCCCACAGCAAAATTAAGTAAAATTAAATGCAGTGTATAAATACTGGGAATACACTTTATTCTTTTATTATATAAAACTCTTAAAAGCACACAAAAAATTATAGCAAACTTATTAAAATACATACTTCACAGAAAAAATTACAGATCAGTTATACTACTCAAATTACTTCAAAGAACAAAATAACTTTAATAGAAATCATGTCTCTATCTCAAGAATTAGATATGTATGTACAGAATCAATTTCAAATGTTCTATAGCTTCCTCTTCATTACCTCAACCTGAAGTAGTTATCGTTTTTACATTAAATTTTATTTTTAAAAATTACTACATAATAATTGTACATATTTGGGGGATACAGGTGATACATGCATACATGCATACAATGTGTAATGATCAAATTAGAGTAATTGGGATATCCATCACCTCAGCAGCTACTTTTAAACATTAAGAATAAAAGCTTAGGCAATGTGTGGTAACTCACATCTGTAATCCCAGCACTTTGGGAAGCTGCGGTGGGTAGGATGCTTGAGCCCAGGAGTTCAAGACCAGCCTGGACGACTTAGTGAAGCCCAATCTCTATTACAAAAGCTAGCTGGGTGTGGTGATGCATGCCCAGCTACTCATGAGGCTTAGGTGGAAGGATCCCTTGAGCCCAGGATGTCAAGGATGCAGTGAGCCACGAGCATGCCACTGCACTCAGACTGGTGACAGAGTGAGACTGTTATTTTTTTAAAAAAAAAAAAAAAGGTGGGTGCCTTGGCTCACACCTGTAATCCCAGCAGTTTGGGAGGCTAAGGTGGGTCAACGCTGTCAATGTTGGCAGTGCCCTAGGCAATGATGTCAATGTTCTTCTATTTGTTAATCTACAAGCTAACAATAACAACACTGATAAATTTGCTCCTTTTACTTTTTTTTCAAGCCTGTGTCTCCCTGGTTGGACTATAATTTTAGAGGGCAGAAGCAGTATGTTCTTTATTTTGCACCCTTCAATGGCTTACAAAATAGTACAGATCAATGTGACCTGCACCTACACAGGAGGGAAAGAACAGAGGAAGGGGTTCAGAATGAAGAAAGACAAGAAAGAATAACGTGCATACAGGGTATAGTCAGTAACCAATGAGAAGTCCAGTTTAGCTAAGACTCTAAATTTAGGAGCATCAAGGTAATGGCAGCAGCAGCCTATCTGTATTGGCCACTGCCATGATGCTGGTGGCAGTGGGAGAGGCATGGCCAGGGCTATGTACTCCATGGAGCCAGCGGGAGCTGGGAATAGGTGTAAGTCCTGTCCCCTTCTAAGTTGGCAAGATGGAAGCCTCACATTCCCTGGGTGCAGCTGCAGCTGTCCAGACATGGCTGCAGACCCAGGCATCCCTGTGCTCTTGGGGGTGGGGGCAGGCAGAAGCCCTATTCTTCTAGGCACAGCTGCAGTCACCCAAGCCATGGCTGCGGATCTGGGCATCTCTGCACTCTCAGGGGCCTGGGAAGGCCCCCATCCCCCTCACCTCCCCGCAGGCTCTAAAGTGCCTGCTCCTATGGTCTGTCCTCTCCCTGCTCCCAGCAGCCACTCTGATCTTGGAGCAAAGTTGAGGCCGAGCCTGGACACTGTTGCAACCCAGCCAGGTGTGTGGGTACTCAGGGCAGTGCTGACATGCCAGCACCCTGCCACCTTAGCCCCCTCCAGACTTTGGGTGCTGACAAGCATGGAAGGAAGGACAAGGAGGGGGGGACACTGAAAGTAGTCTGGCACTGGCCTGCAGGTGCCTCGTGGCATGAACACCTTGGGTGCCATGAACAATGGCAGGAGGCAGACAGGCTCCTGCATGGAAACAGGTGGGTCCCCAGTGAAGCCCCATCTTCAAGGCAAGGAAGCCCTGACGCCTGGGGGCTGGAGTGGGAACTTGTAATGCTTTTCCCAGGCTTGCCCATGGACCAACCAGCACACACTTCCTCCCCTCTGAAACCCATAAAAACCCTGGACTCAGCCAAACTCAAAGGGATGATGGGACAACTTGCCTGTGGAGAAGAGCTACCCACTCCAGGGTCTCCTCTCTGCTGAGAGCTGAACATTCCATGGGATGACCTGGCTGCAGAGAGGGGCTACCCACTCCAGGGTGTCCTCTTTGCTGTTCTATCAATAAAGTTCCCCTTCGCCTTACTCACCCCTCCACTTATCCATGTACCTCATTCTTCCTAGACGTGGGACAAAAACTTGGAACCCACCAAATGGTGGGGGTGAAAAAGCTGTAACACAAACAGGGCGAGATATGCCATGTTGCGGGTGACAAGAAGGAAAGAAGAGAGGAGGAGAGAAGAGCTGTGGCCCTTCAGGGGGCTCAGACCTAGGAGCTCCCCAAGCCAGGGCTGTGATACCCTCTTTGGGGCTCTATGATTCCTGGTGTCTCGTTTCTGGGTGCCACCATAATCCCTGGTGCCAGCTATGGAAGCTGCTTACAGGACGCCTGGTCCAGCTGCCTCACAGGGAGCTGGTGCCTGTGCCAGCACCTGGAACTGCCCACCCCACCACAGTCAGTGTGCCTGGCTGTATGCAGTGGCAAGACTCCACACCAGTTCACTTATACACCCTTTGCTGCTCCTCTCGGCCTTGGCAAATCTGGGATCCAGGCTGGCAACATGAGCCAAGGGCAGCCTGCCTGGCTGAGTGGGCCCGAGCAAAACTCAGGCAAAGGTGCCACTGGCCACAGAGGTTTTTGGCTGGCAAAGTGACACCACTAGGATCTCGTTAACAATGGGAGACAGGTGCAGTGCATGCAAAGTCAAATCCTGGAAGGTATGTGTGTGCCATTTGGTAGGGTAGTTTTTTGCCACTACATGTTTTCTGCATAAGCATACTTTGTAAGTTTTTATTTCAATAAGGCTGACGTTAAGGTCCTCAGATTTGAGTTTCTTCATTGTAACAGGAAGTTAAAGGAATTATAAATCTTAGCAGATTTGTCTAAGTAAAGGAAATAATTACAAAAACTTGTTTTTTCCTACTGTTGACCTTATCAAACAAAGATATGCTCCAGTATGATCAAGAGTGTCACTCATTTCTCTTAAGGTTTTGTTTTTTAATAGTTATGAATTTGCTAAACACAGTAACAAAACAGTTTTTATAAACTGAGTTTCACCAAATTATTTAGTTGTTATTCTTTTTAAAAGAGTTAACATTTGTAAGTAACTTGATAAAGTGTAAGGCACCACTCATTCATTCACTCATTTATTCAGCAAATACTTACTGAGTGCCTACGACTTGCCAGGAACTAGTGAACAACAACAATCCCTGCCCTCATGAATTTCTGCACTGTAATAGAGGAAATTCACAATAAACTAGTCAAAATTAGATTAGAAAGTGGTAACATTGTGGACAAAAAGTGGAATATAGACTAGAAATGTGGGGATGGCATGGAGGGATGGCTGTTACTTGACATAATTGATCAAAACAGGCTCTATTCATAAAGCAAATTTTGAACATAAGACCTCAAAGAAAAGAGAACAGCAAGTACAAACTCGTTTTTGCAGGTAAGTACTTGCCATGTTTAAGGGCATCAGCTTTGGCATGGCTGTACCGGACTAGCAAGGGAAGAGTAGCTAATGAGGCTTGGAAATGCAACGAGGCTTCACACACCACTGTAAGGACTCTGGCTTTTACTGTGAGTGGGATGAAAAGCCACTGAAAAGTTTTAAGCAGGAGAGTGTAACAATCTGACTTTCATCATAAAAGGAGTATTTGGGCTGCTCATGTGAAAGCAGACTGAAGAGTGCAAGTCTGAAAGCAGTTAGGAGATTAGTATTATAACCCTGGTGAAAAATGAAGGTGGTTAGAACTAGTATGGTGGTAAAAATAATGAGAAGTAGCCACACTGTGAATGTATTCTGAAGTAACAGTTGACAGGATACAATGTTGAAAGAACAGTCAATAATGACTCCAGTATGGAAGATGAGAACAAATAGAAGGGCAGAGTTACCATTTATTGAAATAAGTAATATCAATTTGGGGAGAGAATAAAATCAAGAGTTCACTTTTATATATGTTAATTTTGAGGTGTCTATTAGAAATACAATTGGAGATGTTAACACAGCTATCAGTCTGAAGTTCAGGGAAGGAGTCTAGGTGGAGATAAAAATTTGAGAGTCAGCTTATAGATGTTATCAACTAGAAAGTTGGTATGAATATAAAAGAGAAGGTATTTGAGGACTGAGATCTTGAGCACCTCAGCATTTAAAAGCCCTAGAGATGAGGAGGAACTTCCAAAGGAGGCTGAGATGCAGCAATCAATGAGGTAGGAAGAAAACCAGAAGAATGTAATACCAGGGACTCAAATGAAGAAATATTTCAAGGAGGAGGCAATCAAGTGAGTCAAAAACCAGGCCAAGGAAGAAGAAAAATGACCTGTGGATTTAATAATATAGATGTCAGGAGCTGTTTCACAACAGCTGTTTCATAACAGCTGTGACAAAGAAAGCCATGGGAGAAGTGGGTTCAAAATGAAATGAACTGGAGAGGAACTGGAGACAGTATAGACAATCTTTTGGGAAAGTTTTGTTGTTAAAGGGACCAGAAATTTAGAAAGGTAGTTGGAAGGACATAAGGGAAAGTTCCTTTTTTAAAAGACTTAAGATACAGGATATTTGTTTGCTAACATGAATGATTCAGTAGAGAAAAAAAGTATAATGATGCAGGAGAGAGTACAAAGTTCTTTAGCAGGCAAAAAAGAATCATAGTATGCAAATGGTTGAGTTGACTCTAGATGGGAACAGAAACAGGTCATCCAAAGAAAAAGGAAGAAAGGCAAAATGTTTGCCAATAGATAAGACTGACTAGCAGAAGTGATTGTGGGAAAGTTTTCTTCCAATTGCTTCTATTTTCTCAGTGAAGTAGGAAGAAAGCATTGGTCCTCGTGAAAAGCAAGGAGAAGGTAAAAAATAATCACCTAGAAAGTAGAAGAGTAAATACACAGAGGAAATATAATAGGGTGACCAGAAGGTGTTGTTTGACATTGTTGGTTACATATTGAAAGTTAGACTAGTTAGAATAGTCATATGCTTTCCTCAGCCATATTCCACTGAACAGGTTGAGGCACAAAGGAAGTAGAGAGTTGGGTTTCACAAAGTTAAGTTTTTTGGTTATTGGTAATAATGGAAGAAAGGGCAAGAGAATTGAGCCTTTGGAAATTATTATAAATGAATATGGAATTTAAGTCAGGTAAGGAAAATGCAAACAATGAGAGAGAATAAAAGAAGCTATTAGGATCCATGGATCCAAATGGGACAGATGTTTTGGAGGCAGACTCCTAAAGGAATAAGCTAGAAACATAGCAAGTAGTGATCAGGGAGTGGAATGATTGATTATAAATGAGGCTAAGAGTTATTAATGATAATGAAAATTTTAATGGCATGGTAATAGGTGAGAGTTTTAAGTTACAGTGGGAGACAAGATGATTTAAAGAGAATGATCAAGAAAATAAGCCAGCTGTGGTGGCTCATCCCCGTAATCCCAGAACTTTGGGAGGCCAAGGCAAGAGCATTGCTGGACCCCAGGAGTTTGAGACAAGCCTGGCAAGACAGTGCAACCCCATCTCTACAAAAAATAAAAAATCAGTTGGGTGTAGTGACACTTGCCTGTCGTTCAGTTACTCCGGAGGCTGAGGAGGGAGGATTGTTTGAGCTCAGGAAGTGCAGGCAGCAGTAAGCCATGACTGCGGCACTGTACTCTAGCCTGGGCAACAGAGCAAGACTCATTCTCAAAAAAAGAAAGAAGAAAAAGAAAGAAAGAAAATGAAAACAAAAGGCCATGTTCTATAGGAATTATAAATTTTTTATACTAAAATGGCAAAGAATGATGACAATGTTGGGAGGAGTGACAGTGAGTCAGATTTTAAACTCTTCAGAAGATAAGGGTCTACAGATGGCCCTAACACAGAGTGATACAGTCTGGTAGCAGAAGCATCAAGGTAGAGGAATGAGGATAATGGCAGGGTTAGGCAGCAGGGGGAGTCTGGCAATGAAAAGCAAGGGAAACATTTCCTTCATCCTACCTCTAGACTCAGTAATATTAAGAGATTAGAGAGAAAACAGCCGGCACGTAAGAGAGCTACAGAACAGTGCTTTTGGGGACAAGCCAGGTTTTCAAGCAAAAAAGGTGAAGACATCTTTAGAAGTTTAAAATACAGTGGATTTTGCCAACAATATACTATAAGAGAGTTTTCTGGACGAGACTACAGGTTGGTGCAAAAGTAATTGCAGTTTTGCTTTCAATAACAAAAACTGCAATTACTGTTGGACTAACATATAGAAAACTATGCAAGGGGTGGGGGCAGATCAGGGTATGACCAGAGTCTTCTGGTGATGGGAAAGTCTAGGCAACGAGGGAAAGCTGGAGTCCTGGGCTTCTTGCGGTGACTGAAGTAAGGAGAGATAAAAGGGTACGACTGAATTGGCCCACTCAGGTTTGAATACAGTTTTTTAAAGAGAGATAAAACCAGCATGCCAGTTATCATACTGCCCCTCAGTTCCAAATCTACTCTTCATTGTCCAGCTTGTGATGCTAGAGCTAGATGTTGTAAACATTTCTTCTTTTCTTGCTATCACAATATTAAGCTATGTCAGTAAAACTGAGAGGGTCAAAGCAAAGGAAGACTCTTCTCTTCCTGATTAGCACGCATCTTTTCTTCTTGTTACCACAGCAGATGGGACACACAGCAGCACTCACCCTGACAGGCACCTTCCAGGAGTGTTTGGCCAGTGCCCCTAGCAGCTTCCCTGTGAGTTTCAGCAGCACCTGCAAAGACCGCTTCCCCGAGTTCTGCTGATGCTCAGCCAGCATCCCAGCCAGAGCAGCACCAGGCAAGTTCCCCTGGCACCCCAGCAGCCTTCCCAGTGAGTTCAATGACTCCTCAAGTGGCTTCCCAGTACAATCTACCGACACTCCAGGCAGCTTCGCAAGGAGTTTCGTCAGCTCCACAGCGGACACTTTCCTCTTTGCCAGCCCCAGACTGTGTTGCCATCGAGTGAGCTATTGCCATACCCTACCCAGTAAGGTCTGAATCTCAGCGTTAAGGATGGGGTTCAGGTTTCTTTAAAAAAAATTGTGTCTTCTCTGGGTACTCTGACTCAGCAGTAGGAATAGCAGCTGCTTCCTGTATCAGCTATTACTGTATGCTTTTTAAAAAAATTTTATGATCTCTAGTCCTCTCATTTTGTTGTTTATTACAGTTTTTCAACTTTTTTTTTTTTTTTTGAGACGGAGTCTCACTGTCGCCCAGGCTGGAGTGCAGTGGTGCAATCTTTGACTGACTGCAACCTCCACCTCCCAGGTTCAAGTGATTCTCCTGCCTCAGCCTCCTGAGTAGCTGGGACCACAGGTGTGTGCCACCACACCCAGCTAATTTTTGCATTTTTAGTAGAGATGGGTTTCACCATGTTGGCCAGGCTGGTCTGGAACTCCTGACCTCAGGTGATCCACCCACCTCACCCTCCCAAAGCCTGGGATTACAGGTGTGAACCACCATGCCCAGCCTACGATAGATTTTAAACAAAGTGACTGATCATTCCTACTATATAAAGTTTATCTTACAGCAGTGTGTATACATATGTATGTAAGCCAGTGTATATGTATGTGTATGTAATCCAAAATAAAACAAGCTTCGTATACCAAAGCATGTAGCTACTGACATAAGGAGAATGTCAAATTCCTGAAACTATCACTGTGTTCTTGGGCAGGTCGCTTAAATGCTGCAGTCCTTCATTTATCATCTGAAATATGACAGATTAAATGATCATATTCCTTCCAGCTCTATGATTCTATTTATATGATTGAGAATTCTCAAATACCAAATATTTCCAGATTTTTATCAAGAACGTCATACGCATTTATTTCATTTATGTACAAAAAGAAATGGCTCTGCTTAGGTTGTTCAAAAGTTATTTCATTTATAATGTCACTTGCTTTTTACTGCACTAATTATATTACTTAATATACTTACTTAATGATTTTTTATGACTCCTGTAAGGCTTCTCAGTTTTAGAGGATTGGTAAAGCACAGAAGGAGGACATTCCTTGGTAACTTAATAAAAGCAATTCTATAATATCAAGGTAACAGAATTGAGCTGCAATGAAATAAGGCTGAATTGAATTTGTGACTAATACACAGTCTGTAATATGATCATACCTGTTTATGTTTTTGCAGTGGTTTCTTTTCATGTAATTTTTTATCTCCGTATTTCTTGTATATTAAAGGTATTCCATATTTAGCAGCAGGCTTTGTAATTTTCTGAGCAGGCATAACAGAAATGGAGTTTTGTCCTGAAGCTGGTCTTTTAGCTACATGAAAAGATATAAAGAATTTTGTGTGTTCTTTATATTAACTCTTTACTTTCGGAATTCTTCAGGATAGCACTTTCTAATTTTTATGATAATTGGCAATATTTGAAACTTCCCATCAAGTATCTTACTCACCCTTAGTACTTATTAATGCCACAACTATTTTACACTAAAGTCACTTTTTGACTGAAGCTAAAAGCCAAATTCCTCTAACATGTTAAAGTTTTTCATATAAAAAAAAATCCCTAAAATTGACTGTGGGTAATGGTTGCATGTATCAGCAAATATACTAAAAAAAAAATTAATCATGAATATAGTAAAAAAACATTTAATTGTAGACTTCAAATGCATAAACTGTATGGTATGTGAGTTATATATCAATAGAGCTGTTGAAAATAAATTTTAAAAAATTTATTTTAGAAACTACTTTCAAAATCAGAAAACAATCAGGAGAAACTGTTAAGGATTAATTACATCAATATAAGCAACTTTTTCCCTTCATATAATGTCTGAATGATATCTATACCTACAGACCTGTCAAAGGAGAAATATCTTAAAACAATCATTATCACTAAGGGTTCCACAAAATGGATACCTTATAGACTGTTAGCAGAAATATAAATTGGTTAAACTCTCTGGAGAGCAATCTAAATTAAGAATACTGTTTATGAACTGATATTAAAGAAATAATCAGAGAGACCCCATGCACAAGAATAAACCCTGCAGTGTTATGTATTTAACCCTTACTGAAGCCTAGATGAGGTTCAGTCTTGGGATAAGCTCAAGAGAAAAACCCTAAAGTAATAAAAAGAAAATTCTATTATTTATTCACATCTTTGGAGGATATTAAAAGTCAGAGTAGAGTCTAAATAAAACCTTAGCGAAACCCTCAGCGAAACCATCTCTCATTTTCTGTATGTGCTAAGAGAGCTCTCTGCTCAAACTCCCCCAAAGCCTGAGCAGCAGCTTGCTTGCTTCCACTTCCAGACTGCTGTCTAGCTCAGGATTTTATAATGTGCTAAATTAACTTAAATCAATCTCTTCCAGAAGTGTTCTTCCTTTTTAGGAGGGGAAAGGAGAAAAAAAATGTAACTGGCAGTTCAAAATGAAATATGACTAAACTAAATGTGATTGTATTAGAAAATGTTCATCATATAATAGTATAAATTAAAAAAACAAAACTTCTAATAACATTCTCAGTTTGTAGTCATTATGCATAAATCATCACAAAAATAATCAAATATAACTGTGTGTGTTAAAATTGGGGTAATTATTTCTTTAAAACATTTTTATAATAAATGTATATATTTCATATGATTTAGTAAACTCTTTTAAAAATAAAAACAACATAAGCCATTAAGTTGCATTTTAGAGATTCAGAAGTAATTTTTGTTGACAATATGGGACATAGGATGTGATAGGGAAAGGTTTTCCAAACACATTCTCCAACTGCATCTTGACCCAGAAACCAGGAATCTCGAGGAAAAAATATTTCCCTTTGAGAGTTCAACTGTACGATCAAATTAGAACTTACAGATACATATATACACACATACACACACAGTCACAATACTGCAACCTGGCTAAACAATAAAATCAAAGAAATACAGCGTATGCCAGAAAAGAGGCTAGAGGTACAAAAGCATAAAAAATAAAGATTTCTAAGAAACAGATAAGAACAGTCCCATCTACTTTCCAGAGAAGAGGAAGAATTACTTATCTGATTTTTGAGCATTTTTCAGGATCAGTGACAAGGCTACCTATGGCATAAAATTTAATGCAGGGGATTGGAGACCACAAAGTATTTATTAGCAATACTACTCCTGTTAAGCATTTTATTCCACCAAATGCTCTTACAGCAAATTACTTTCTAATTTCTACATGGGTTTACCCATGTGGAAAGAACATGCTGATACTGGGTATTTCTGGCTTTTGTGACAAAGGGCCTTTTGATTAAGATATGATTCCTACGAAGCTTGACTGCCCACTGCCCAGAGAAATCATGCTGATTCTGCTGTATATCTCAGTTTCTTATGAATTCTGTTTGAGTGACTTTGAGTGACTTCTCAGAGACTGGTGGTCTCTGCACAATGAGAGGACGTTTACAGGTCTTGAAGAAGGGCTAAGTGGAGTCTGCCCTTCTGAGAACACACTGCCGTACCACTTCTAGCTAAATGGGCTCATTTTTATGATATGGCATCTATTTTCATTAATTTATCCAAACTCGAAATGAAGAACATACAAATAATTATGTTTGAAAAACCGTATATCCTTCACATATTAAATAACTTCCACTGATTTTAGAAATCCATTCTGAAATCATTCCATTCAGGAAAAAAAAATTACCCTCTCACATAGATACATGTAAATACATACACATAGTATGTAACCACATCCACAATCTTACGATTCTAATGCCACTGGTCACATTGTTTAAAAGAAAACCTATCTTTAATTAAGTGCTTTACATCACATTCACTTACTTGAAAAAATTCAGAATATGAAATATTTCTCAAAGATAATATTTTATGGCCAGGGGCAGTGGCTCATGCCTGTAATCCTAGCATTTTGGGAGGCCAAGGCAGGTGGATCACCTGAGGTCAGTAGTTCGAGACAAGCCTCACCAACATGGTGAAACCCTGTCTCTACTAAAAATACAAAAAATTAGCAGGGTGTGGTGGTGGATGCCTATAATCCCAGCTACTGAGAAGGCTGAGACAGGAGAATCGCTTGAACCCAGGAAGCAGAGACTGTAGTGAGCCAAGATCTCTCCACTGCACTCCAGCCTGGGGAACAAGAGCGAAACTTCATCTCAAAAAAAAGATATTATTTTATATAAAGATGTACACCAAAATTGGACATTTTATAATTCTATAACAACATTCTCAAAACATCAGCTATGCATTTGATAGACATAAGATTTCAGGCCAGATTTCATTTAAATAAAAGACAAGAAATGTTATTAATTTATAAGAAATGCATATTGCCATAAACCATTTAGTAATTCTAAGTTGCATTTCCATTGGATTAAATTTACCCTAGAATTATCGCAACTTACTATTTCTACATATATTTCCAGTGTAATTAGGTTTGACTATCACAAAGAGATGAAAGGCTTCATATCATATTTCATTTACCTGGTACAGGCTGTGATCCAAACTTTGAAAATGTTTTCAGACAAAATTCTTCTGCAATAAGCTTAGATTGAAAGAGAAAAAAAAAATTAGAAAAGATGTTACACTTTCGAAATAAAAAACCTACCCTTTAATCATAATACATTTTCCCGTTTTTTAGTAATAATTATGTTACCAAAAAAACTGTACTGAAACAAAGTTAGAAAAAAAAAAAAGAACAGCTGTTGTGGTTCATGCCTCAAATCCCAGCACGTTAGGAGGCCGAGAGGAAGACTGCTTGAGCACAGGAGTTAGAGGTCAGCCCTCACAACACAATGAGATCTCATCTCTATTTTAAAAATTAAGAAAAATTTTAAAAATTCATTCAATAAATTCCTCTCATGCTAACTCCCTCCCAATATTATTTATGTATATATCTATGTGTGTATGTTTTTGAGACAGGGTTTTGCTTTGTCTCTCAGGCTGAAGTACAGTGACACAACAATGGCTCACTACGGCCTTGACCTCCCAGGCCCAGGCAATCCTCCCAGCTCAGCCTCCAGATTAGTTGGGACCACAGGTGTAATCCCAGCTACTCGGGAGGCTGAGGCAGGAGAATCGCTTGAACCCGGAAGGCAGAGGTTGCAGTGAGCCAGGTCCAGCCTGGGTAACAAAGAGAGACTCAGAGTTAACTGGATTTAAGTTTTTTTTTCTTACTTTGTGGGGAAGGAAAATGCAAGTGAATTTTTTTTTTCAAGAGAACTGAGCTTTGGTGAGAGAATCTTCCTACAGTAACAGTGGTCCAGACACTTCAATAGGCAAAAAAATAATAATACATGATCTGAGGGGGTCATTTATCCCATTAAGAGAACCCCAGAGCAATTCTAAGTCTCATACCAGCAGTATCAGCATCACCTGGAACTTAATAATATGCAAAGGCTCCACCTCAAAATTACTGCAACTGAGACTGTGGTGGTGAGACTCAGCAATGCTCTCTAGGTCATTCTGATGTGTGCTCACGTTTGCGAACCTCTTGAGAGGTTCAAATTGTGTAAGAGCCAACTCTGGCTCAAAGGCAATTTAGAGCAACTATGTGAATGTGTGTTTTCTTCTCAACAAATGCAGTTTTTTACTTTTCTTTTTCTTGGAAGAAAACAGGTGGTTTATGATCTCCATCTTGTCCCCAAATTGAATCATTTCTTCTACTGTCGGAGAACTCTTTCTTTTCCTATGTTAATGCTCATGCAAATTGAGAGATGGGGCATATAGAATCCAAGATCCTGGAATTTCCATATTGTGTTGTCTAGTAGAGTAGCCACTACCCACATATACATATTTGAATTAAAATTTGAGACACATGTATATGTATAAAGCTTTTCAGTCATTCCAACAACATTTCAAGTGCTTATTAACTGCATGTGGCTAGCGGCTGCAATACTGAACAACGCAGATACAGAGCACTGTCATCACCACAGAGCATGCTATTGGACAGCACCTATATTCCTAATGAATCAGAACTTATCCATGGTTTTTCAAGCCATATTCAGGAATAAGTTGCCAGAGTACACAAGACTGAAAACTATGCCCTATCAACCATGGCTGATGGCCTTGAGAGGACTTAGGTATTAAAACGGTAGGGAGCATTATAGTGATACTGGAAATAATAGTTCATATGTTAAAGTAAAGCTCATGAATTGTTCCAAAGTTATAGCCTTTACAAAAATGTATCACAACTACTCAGGAGGCTTAGGTGGTAGGACTGACTGAGCTCCAGAGGTGGAGGTTGCAGTGAGCTGAGATAGCACCACTGTACTCGAGCCTGGGTGACAGAGTGAGACTAAGTACTGAACAAGTGATATATAGTAGAAAATAAATCTGAGGAACAACAGATAAAGATTTTCATGAAGACTGAAATCTAAGTGGTGCTTAAATAGCAACAAGTAGGGTCTATGTATATATTAAACATCTAATGTCAAATGCTCTATTTGTGAGTAATCACAATCTGTCCTTGTTTCTTTTCATACTGTAAGTTTTGCACATTTTAAGCTTGAATATTTTCTCTTTCATTGCTAGCTAGATAAATTCCAGTACTTCAGCCTTGAGACGGTATGTTCCAACTACTGGTATGGGGAGAAAGAAACCTCTGCAAGACTAAATGAAGTCATTGTTTCTTCTCTAGTGGCTGCCAGAAAAACAATAGTACACTACATCATAAGTGTCCTTGCAAATGTTATTTTTAACAAAGGAGTCTTGTAAGACACCCACATTTCAGAGGTTGTTGCTATGACCTGTACAAGTAACCTTTGACCTCTAAATTTTAGTTGGCTTTCTTGTTTACTAATACCTTCTCCTGGTAGTAATAGTTAAATCAACATCTCTGTTTTCTGAAGTGTATTTGGTCACATGCATGTTCTGTTAAGCCAGAAGGATATATGATACCTCTTTCTCCTCCAGGAGAACATAAAATAAAAAAACATAATTTTGCTGAATATCTTATTTACTGAAGAGATTAACATCTATTTAACAAAGGCCGCACCAAACCAGAAAAGTAAAACAATTCCAATTTCAGGTGATCCCATTTTTATGAATAACTTATGTTAATTGATCTGATACAGATTGTTTTAAAAATCTGTGAAATTAAAATTCAGTTAAACTCAACAAATATTAAGCACCTATGTATGTGCACTAAAGGAGAAATCATGAGTCAGTATTCTAGTAAATCTACATATAAATGGTTTCTAGTCATTTCCTATCAAATAGAATATAGCTATAATCATATAAATTATGTTAACAATACATATATAGGCCAAGCGTGATGGCTCATGCCTGTAATCATAGCACTTTGGGAGGCCAGGATGGGCAGATCACTTGAGCTCAGGAGGTCAAGACCAGACTGGGCAATATGGTGAGACACTCTCTTTACAAAAAGTACAAAAATTAACTGGGCATGGTGACATGTGCCTGTAGTCCCAGCTACTTGGGAAACTGAGATGGGAGGATGGCTTGAGCCCAGGGGGTAGCAGCTGCAGTGAGCTGTGATTTGTAGTTCTGTTTCCCACTGCATTCCAGCCCAGGCAACAGAACTACAATCTGTCTCAAAAGGAATTTTTAAAAAATGTATATTAGTATAATACACTGATATGTAAGTAATATTTAAGACATTAAATATTTTGAGCACTTACATGCTAGACATTAAGCACTTCATGTGTGTTACCACTTTTAATTCTAACAACAACCTTAGAGATACATTTAATAATCCCTTTGCTCACAGGTGAGGAAAGTGAAGCATAGAAATGCTCAGTAATTTCACAGTTAGAAATTCAGAGAACAGAGGAATAATGCACAACTGGAAAGCAAATATTAAGAAAACAGTTATATAAGAATGGAAAGACTGGGTGAACTGGTTCACACCTATAATCCCAGCACTTTTGAAGGCCAAGGTGGGAGGATCACTTGAGGCCAGAAGTTCAAGACAAGCCTGGATAACACAGTGAGACCCTGTCTCTAAAAATTTTTTTAAATATTAGCTGAGTGTGGTGGTGCACACCAGTAGTCTGTGTCTCAGCTACTCAGGAGGCTGAGGCAGAAGGATTACTTGAGCCCAGGATTTTAGGCTACAGTGAGCTATGATTTTGCCACTGCACTCCAGCCTGCACAACAGAGCAAAACTCTGTCTGAAGAAAAAGAGCGAGCATGGAAAGGAAGTGATACTAACAGAGTTTGAAAAAGGCACATCATTTCCCCAAGGTTCATATGTGTTCTCCTCAACACTGGAGGCCAAGTCCTAACTAAGCGGTGTAACCCTACTGTTTAATTTTAAAGGGAAAAGAACATACCTGAGGTGAGAGAAACTTTTCAATGCGTTTGGCTATAAAACCTTTCTCCAATATGGAGTTGACTGATGGTCTATCCCTAGGATTTCTTTTAAATAACTGAGACACCAAACTGCGGAGATCATAGGAATAATGCAAAGACACAGGTGGGAAAGATCCAGATATTATCTTCAGAACCAGGTTTTTCATACTGCCAGCTTCAAACTAAAATCCAGAAAATAAATAACATATATGAAATATATATAAATTGAAACTGAGAATATCAGCAATAAGAAACAGTTCTTTTCCTATCAATATAGAAGTACAATCCTTTTCAAATAATTATGTTTTCTAGAGGAAAGTTTACTTGGTTATCTATAAATGAATATCAGCCTTCAAAAAATAAAATGTTATAACGTCATAAAAGTAATTTTAACTTATTCAAAATATTTAGGCCGGGAGCGGTGGCTCACGCCTGTAATCCCAGCACTTTGGGAGGCCAAGGCGGGCCGATCATGAGGTCAGGAGTTCAAGACCAGCCTGGCCAAGATGTAGAAACCCTGTCTCTACTGAAAATACAAAAATCAGCCAGGCGCAGTGACAGGCACCTGTAATTCCAGCTACTCGGGAGGCTGAGGCAAGAAAATCACTTGAACCCGAGGGGTGGAGGTTGCAGCAAGCCGAGTTCATGCCACTGCACTCCAGCCTGACAGAGTAAGACTCTGTTTCAAAAAAATAAAAATAAAAATTTAAAGATGGGAGGTAAGAACTAAATAAAAGTTTCATAAATTATGACAATAATCAAAATAGTGAAAGATTATGCCTTAGAGGTAGAAAAATTAGGGCCAAAGAATCACAAGCAGAAAAAGAACAACCTGCTGGTCTTCATTTAAGGCCTGCTTTTTAGTGCCTCTATTCTAATGACTAGAACAAGAAATTAACTACAGAACTAAAAGTATTGGGGGAAAATGTAATAAATAAAACTACCAATACTTTCCTTTAGACAATGCTCGCTGTTGTGTGTGTGTGTGTGATGCTCCTAAAAGCTACGGAAATCAGCAATATAGAAAATATTTTAATAGGAATATATACGTCAGAATTAAACACAATATAAACTCTAAAGTAAAAAGAAAACAAGAGGTGGGGCAATTTAAAATCTGAAGATTTCATTTTGAAAGAGGGTATTATTAAGCTTTTCATATCTCCACTAAAATATTACAGAACAATTGTACAATGTTGATATCTTCTTAATATACACATTAAGAAAATAAAATATACTATAAATTAGACATCAGTGATTATAAAAGTTCTATTAAATGTTGAGCTCTCCTAAATGGCATTTGAGTAAATTCAATCTTAAGGAAATATCTATACACCTAAATAGGAATCCTAAATGCATAAACGACGTGGTTCTTTATTCCAATGCACTTTTGTTTATCTCTGAATTGACGTGCTCTTCATAAAGGGTAAGTTACTGAATTTCACGTATCTTAAAACACATGCTACTTAAGAGTAAACAATTCTAAAATACAGAAGAGATGGTGACAGAATAATGTAGATGAAAAGACTTTTTTTAAAACCCACAAACCACTAGTTTAAAGCTAAAATAACTGTGTTGCAGAAAAACTGATCAATTATTTCAAATAAGCATCTGATAATCACCACCCCACATTACTCTGTCAGCTTATGCTTTTTTCTTTAAGAAAGAAAGAAAGAAAAAAAACCCTAAAGCAATACAGTAAGAGAGTATGCAACCATTAAAAAGAATGACAAGGAAAAATAATCTGCAAATATTAAGCAATAAAAACACGCTATAAAACTTCTCATAAAGTCTCATCAAACTTTTGGGGGAGAAAAAACTAAATTTCATTTTACAGTCAATACTGGTGGGAAGAACTGCTTATCATCCTTATTCACTTCTTTATATTTTCATGTATTTTCTGAAGTTTTGTGTAATGAAAATACAATATTGTTCAATCAGTGGGTAAAACATGTTAATCACTTTCCATTTCAAAAAACTGCTTTTTTTAAGATTCAACCTACTTAGGACAAGAACTCTCCCTTTTTAATGTGTTATACGTTATTTCAAAAAAAGTCTCAAAAGTAAAAATTTTAAATACTCTGAATGATTACTTAAAAATTGATAAAAGTCATCAATTAATATATTGAATGAAATTCTTTAAATTAGTTCAATTCCAAATTCAAATAATCTGGGTGTTGTGAGAGAATTCACCAAAATGAAACTAGTAAAGTTTGTTAAGCTAAAATATTAAATTCATACTAAATTTAACATTAAGAAAAAAGCAAAATTTCTGACATTAGAAATTATTTTATGGAAAATTGCATGAAATATTATATAATAGCAAATATATTAGATATGCAAATATATTAAGGGAAATCAATTTATACTTCAGAAAAAATAAGAAATTTAATAATGGACTTAGAGAATTTCTAGGATGAGGGTTATCTAAAAGATGGTAGAACTTTAAATGCAATAAAAACATTATAGTCACTTTTTAACATAACTTTAAAAATATTTCAGAAACTTCTACTTACAGCATGTTTAAGTGTACACAGCTCATAAAGGACACACCCCAGAGCCCAAATGTCACTAGAGAAGATAAAAATGAGAAATTTCCTCTAAGTATCAGAATGTACTTTTAATTTTTTTCATTTAAAGGAAACATAAACAGCATAAAAATGTTTTGGAAAAATAAGTGCTTCAGAAAAAATTTCCTTTAAAACTAAAAATTTCAACCATAATCAAATGACAAAAATAGCTGTCCCAGATTAGAAAATGGTTGCTCCAACAATTACTTTGAAGCTTCATTAAAGAAATTTAATATTTAAAAGGACAATATTTTAAAAAATTCATGTAAATTCTATTTAGTTATTTTATTTCATAAAACTCAAACTGTTTTTATCAATTATTTGTAAAATACCATGATTTTAAAAAATATTATGAAACAAAATATTACTTTAATAGACATTAAAAATTTATTAAGAAATTTGCAACAGCTACTGACCAACATTACTTTGGTTGGGATTTTCCAACTAGAGAGAAAAAATAAAAGGTAGCTGGAATTTAATGACAGGATTGCTCTTTCCACCCACATAGTATACAGCCTGTTACCCAGACTACAGAGCTGTGATTAGAAATACAGGCTTGGGAGCCAGATGCCTAGAATCAGCCTAGAGCGGATTCCACCACTTATTAGACTCAAGGATTTCAAAGAAGTTACTTTACCTCTCTCTGCATTTGTTTTCCTTATAAGAGGAGGAGGAATGAGTAATACCTACATCTTCCAAAATTATTGTGAAGACTAACAGAATACATAGAACTCAAAACACTACCTGGCTTATAGTGTGTTCAAGAATTATTAGCAATAATTCAATAGGAAGTGATTATCACAAAGAAAAAGACCAAAGAAAGCACTCTACTTTCAATTATAACATAAATAATAAAACGATTCTTTAGTTCCTCCAGCAAGATAATCAGATAGCTTTTTTACAATTCTCCTCAACATATATTAACAAATTATTTGTATATATACATGTATGTTTACATGTGTGTATTGTTGATTTTAGAATAATACTCTAAAGGTTAATAAACATGACATAACAAAAAGATTGAAAAGAAATACATCATATAATGAATATCATTTTAAATACCTTTTATTGTTGTAAGGTTTGTTTTCACAGATTTCAGGTGACAAGTAGTATGGGGTCCCTATGCAAGTTCGAGCCAGCTCTACAGTACTAGAAGAAAAAGAAAATTATTGGAGAAGCTTAAGACACAGTCATGTGCCACACTGATGCTGTTTTTGGTCTATAACAGATTGCGTATATGATGCTCATCCCATAAGATTATAACGAAGCTGAGAAATTCCTAAAACCTAGTGACATGGTGATTGTCATACACTATAGAGCAATTACTTTATTCAATAAATTTAGTGTAGCATAATGTACAGTGTTTATAAACTCTACATTAGCACACAGAAATGCGCTGTCTTCAAATTTACTCATTACTCACTACTCAATCACAGAAAGCAACTTCCAGTCCAGTAAGCTCCATTTATGGTAGGTGTCCAATAAAGATATATCATTTTTTATCTTTTATACTGTATCTTTTCTGTATTTAGATATGTTTACATAAATATTTATCATTATGTTACAATTTCTTACAGTATTCAGAGCAGAACATGCTGTTCAGGTTTGAAGCCTAGAATGAACACACTATACCATACAGCCTGCCTGTGTAGTATGCTACATCACCTAGGATTGTATAAGTACACTCTGTAACATTCACTCACTGACGCAATCACCTACTGATGCCTTGCTCAGAACATATCCCAATAAAGCAACATCCCAGTAAAGAATGTACTTAAAGATACTATAAATTATCACATATACATCATCACGGATTGAAGTTTCACTGAAAACACTGTTATCAAAACAAAGCTGAAAATTCACGTTACCTATTAAGAACTCTAGCAATTCCAAAATCTCCAAGTTGTACCGTTCCATCTTTAGTTAAAAATATATTCTGTAAAAGACAGGAAAAAAAAAAAAACCCTAGAAATACTGTTACAGTCCAGTTCTGAGTCAACAACATTTTTCATAAAATTCATAACCCAGTTAAAAAATTGTGCTGGAGTAACTGGATATTCACATACAAAAGAATAAATGAAGTCCCTTACCACAAATCATATACAAAAATTAATTCAAAATGAAGTATAGATCTAAATATAAAAACTAAAATATAAAACTCCTACAGAAAAACATAGGAATAAATCTTCATGCTGTTGGGCTAGGGAATGGTTTCTTCGATATAACATCAAAAGCACAAACAAAAAAATTAAAAAAGATAAACTGGACTATCAAAATTTAAAAATTTTGTGCATCAAAGGACACCATCAAGAAAACAGTGAACATTTTTACAAATCATATATTTGAGAAAAAACTTCTATCAGGAAAAGGACTTGCATAACTCAACAATGACAACAAAAAGACAAATAGTCTGATTTAGAAATAGGCAAAAGGGGACGGGCACAGTGGCTCACACCTATAATCTCAGCACTTTGGGAGGCTGAGGCAGGCAGATCACTTGAGGTCGGGAGTTCACGACTAGCCTGGCCAACGTGGTGAAACCCCATCTCTATTAAAAATACAAAAATTTGCCAGGCATGGTGGCAGGCACCTATAATCCTGGCTATTAGGGAGGCTGAGGCAGGAGAATCACTGGAACCTGGAAGGCAGAGGTGGTTGCAGTGAGCCTGAAATTGAATTACTGCACTCTAGCCTGGTCAGAAGTGTGAGATGAGACTCCATCTCAAAAACAACAAACAAACAAACAAATAAATAAATAAATAAATAGGCAAAAGGCAAATACTTCATACTTTATAATATCCATTTATATAAAATGTCCAGGATAAGCAAATCCATACAGAGAGAAAGTAGATTAGGGGTTACCAGAGTCTAGGTGGAGAAGAATGGGAACTCATTGCTAATGGGTATGGGGTTTTTGTTGGAGTGATAAAAAATGTTCTGTAAGTTTTAGAGACTGGGAAGGAAAGTAATTTTTAGAGTATGGGAAGCAAACAGGAGTTCTTTTTTTTTTTTTTTTAATGAGAGAGAGAGAAAAGAAAAAAGAAAGAGTGAAAGAAAGAAAAAAAAAAGAATGTAAGAGAAAGAAAGAGGAAGAGAAAGAGGGAGAGAGAACGGGATTCTTGTTCTATTGCCCAGGCTAGAATGCAGTCTAAAAATGGGTATTAAAAACCTCTTTTATGCCAATAATTGTGCTTAACAATGG
>CAUYLG010030904.1:0-10460 GCA_963573385.1 Cacajao melanocephalus
CCTCCCTGACCATTAAGTCTAACAAGGATCGTGATCTTTCTTTCTGCCACATCCCTGGTACCTTTGGTCAGAGAGAGAATAGTTGTGCCACGGACATTACACTTTAAAAGAATATGAAAAAAATAGGCAGGTTTTACAGGATGAAAACATGAAGAAATGGTATATGCTCTGAGGTTGCTTAGACTATACAAGGTAATCATTTTTAAAGAAATAATTTTATGAAATGCTTATTGAGTTGTGTTTATGCCTGAAGATGATTAATATGAGGAAATGATCTTAAATCATATGCGTCAAAGAAATCAATAGTCAGGCTTGGGAATCTGACCCTCTAGTTGATTAACAAGGAATAGGCCATATAGTATGAAGAATGACATAGTTAGAAGGGTGGAGATATTCAGATACCTTCAAGATATTAAAGTATCTTGAATATTTTCAAAAGGAAGAAATAGTCATTTTCCCTATGTGCTTTTAATTAGAGACTGGTATAGATACTGAAAATTAGAGCCCCAACTTCTTTAAATCAGACTTAATAATTTTTTTAAAATTAACTCTCAATTATAGTGGTACTTAATGAGAAACTTTAAGAGGAAAAATGTAGTGACACAGTACATTGTTAAGGTAAGGTGCCCAGCTACTTACCTTTTGTTTTCGTAAAGAAAAAGAGCAAAGAATATTTATATGTCAAGCCATAAAACATTATGGAGAACATTAGTTAGGAAGGATAATGATTTAAATTTAAATCTTGACTAATTCAGTATTTCCCATGAAATTGACTAGGTTGTTTATAGCAAGATCTACTATGACAAACTACTTTTTAAAAAGTGTATTGGCATCTCTGTGAAATATGAAAACTTCAATTTCTGTAAAGCTTGTTGTAGGAAACTGCACTTGTTTAGATTATTTGCTATAGAAAACTGTTCACTTAAAAGTTACACATTCAGTTTTTTATGGGGATAGAATTTGCTCATCAACCTTATAACATTGCTAGTATTGATTCTGGCCTCATTAATGTTGTTATAATTCAATCAACCAGTTCAAAAGCTGTATACTCTTCCCTGTCAATAAAGACATTTCTTTATTCAGGTCTTAATTTTTAGAAGTTTTTTTTTTTTTTAAGTTTAAAAAGTTAATGGTGGCCTGGTACAATGGCCCACGCCTATAATCCCAGCACTTTGGGAGGCCAAGGCAGGCAAATCACTTGAGACCAGGAGTTCGAGACCAGCCTGGCCAATGTGGCAGAACCCCATCTCTACTAAAACTACAAAACTTAAACAGACATAGTGGCACATGCCTGTAGTCCCAGCTACTTGGGAGCCTGAGGCATGAGAATTGCTTGAATCCAGAGGTGGAGGTTACTGTGAGCCTAGATCATGCCACTGCACTCCAGCCTGAGTAACAGAGTGAGACTGTCTCAAAAAAAGAAAAAGTTAATGGTGTTTACAAAATATTTGTTGATATGTTAAAATATTAAAAGTCTCAGTTCTTCCCCATGTATGCCATATGATCTGTGTGCCATAAGAGACCCAATCTAACTTCTAGTGCTATGATAGGATCTGGGCTTAGAGGTCAGTGTCTGCAATGTCTTAGCAAAACTAGGATATCAACAGCCTCATGAACACCTTTTTAAAAACTCCTTCTGCCTACTTTCTCTTTCTGTAAAACTCAGTTTCTTCTTAACATGCCGTGTGTGTGTGTGTGTGTGTGTGTGTGTGTGTGTGTGTTTGTGTTTTGAGATAGAGTCTCTCACTCTTGGTGCAACAGCACAATCTTGGTGCAATGCAGCCTCCACCTCCCAGGTTGAAGCAATTCTCGTGCTTCAGCCTCCCAAGTAGCTGGGTTTACAGGCATGTGCCACCTTGCCTGATAATGTTTTGTATGTTTAGTAGAGATGGGGTTTTACCATGTTGCCCAGGCTGGTCTCGAATTCCTGGCCACAAGTGATCTGCCCACCTTGGCCTCCCATAGTGCTTGCTAAAATTAGAGGCATGTGTCACCGTACTTGGCAAAAATGCTGTTTTTTTGTTTTGTTTTTTTAATGTTCTTAGTATTCTATATATTTCCTTTAGTGTGAATACCTCTTTGTCTATACTGTGTGTCAAGGGCCTTCTTTATAAGAATTACCACATCTGTTTATGTAGCAATGGGTTTATTTGTCTTTTACTTTCTTTTGAATTCCAAGAGAGGGTATGTACAGTTTACATTTCTTGGGATAATATGGCTATACTTACCCTTTTCTGTACCTTAGGATATCCAAGAGAGAAAAATGATGAATAATATAAAGACGATCATACCAGATAAAGTGCCTAGGCAATAAAACAAGATAATTAAACGCATGAAGACTGTAACTCATAGGTTTTAAACTCTTAGTATCCATTCTCACTACAGATTGCCAATGCTTTTTTTTTTTTTAAGATGTTACTATACATTCTGCTTTACTCTGGATTTCTGTAGCATTAGTCTTACACCCACAGAGTTATTATAGTTAAGGGGTGAGCTGAGCTGTTTTGTAACCTTTAGTCCAACATCAGCCTTTCCACAAGTCAGTGAGAACCGTGATGGTGCAGCTGCCCACCAGCTTTCCATGGCCCTGCCCATGTCTCTTGCCTAAGACTTAACACACAGGCATCTCATTGTGACTATGGGAATGTTCTCTCTTGTTGAATTATATATTGAGGTCCTTTATCCATTTATTGATTGTTGAAGTGTACAGTCTCTACAGATAGGTAGATTGCCTGGTTAGACCCAGGCTACCCCATTCTGTGGTCTTGAGCAAGTTACCTAAACCTCCGTGTCTCAGTGTCCACATGTGTAAAAAGGGATGTAAGAATACTATGCCACAGAGATTCCCTTGGAAGCAAACTCTATTACAAAACTATTCTTCTGATATAGGCAGATCACAGATATGGGCTCGGAAGACTGGTCTGTGTCTTTCTATTTGTGCAAATGGGCACGATCACCATTTTGAAGCATATTCCAGGTTATAACCCAAAGAAGAAGTTGCATTCTCCCAGCACATTAAAATAAAGAATTTTTGACACTGATGAATGATTATTCATTTGTAATGGTTCAAAGACAGTAAAGAACCTTTGATGAAGGTTACTCAGTATGCATATGACAATGCTAGTTTCACCATATCCTGGCCTAAACTCATTATTTTCTTTCTAGTTGAATTTACAACTCAAGATATTTTGATCTCTCTTTTTACATTTCATTCATTATAGGTAGATACTCACTGTTAAAGATGCCAGAATTCCTCAGCAAACCCTTCATAAAACTTACCAACTATGAGAGCATTATGTGCACCTAAAAGGAAGAAAAAAGTTACAAAAACGTCACTCTGGCGTGCAACGTGATTGAACAGGCCTCTCAGCCAGTGACAAGTCATCCTGATTTTTCTTCAGCACTCAGTCTTTTTTTAATACAAAAAGCCATTAGTTTCATTCACATACTCTCATTCTACCTTCTGCACTCAGAGAAGTCTTTTAAAAAATTAATACAATTACAGAAGAAAATTTATAATACAGAACTAAAGAAAAAAAGTCACCCCAAATCCTAGTACACCAAAACTGTTTTCATACATTCTGTTTGGTGAAAACAAAAAATGTTTTCATACATTTCTCATATGTATGTTTTCAGATAATTATATAGTAGAAAAATAAGTTGCAACAAAGGCAAAGTAGTATAATCTAGAAGATGCATCATAATGTATTCAGTGACTTCTGTTGTGCATTTCAGTTGCTTCTAGCTTCCCATGAAACCCTTACGAAAATGCACAAAATATTTTTCTATTATACCTCATTTCCTTGATTAGATTTCTAGGAGGGCTGACTGGCAGGAATAGTTGTATTATTGTCCACATACATTGCATAACTGTTTTTCATCAGGGTTTTTGCAAATTCACAGTAGCACCTTCAACATACAACAATATCAGTTTCATCACATCCTTGATTTTTATTAGGTGTTCACCTAAAACCTTTTTGTTGTTAATTTAATTGACAATTAAAAAACAAGGTTTTGTTCTTGTTGCCCAGACTGGAGTGTGGAGTGCAATGGCACAATCTTGGCTCACTGCAACCTCTACTTCCCCGTTCAAGTGATTCTCCTGCCTCAGCCTCCCGAGTAGCTGAGAAGATTACAGGCACCTATCACCATGCCTGGCTAATTTTTGTATTTTTTAGTAGAAAGGGGTTTCATCAATGTTGGCCAGGCTGGTCTCGAGTTCCTGACCTCAGGTGATCCATCTGCCTCAGCCTTCCAAAGTGCTGGGATTACAGGCATGAGCCACCATACCCTGCTCCTTTATTTTATTAATATCAGTTTTGTCCCACTTGTTTACATGTTTCTTCTTGTGCTGGTGCCAAGTGACTTTTGTATTATCGGTTTATGTTTTATTCTAATATTTCATAGGGTTACTTCCCCAACTACCTGAATTTTCTGTCAGTCCCAGCCAGGTCTTCAGAATACCCTAAATCCAGTTAGTAAGTTATCCAGTGTGATTTTTGCCAAAAAAGTGAATATAATTTGATTTTAAGGGAATGTCAAGCTGATAATTGAGAAATATTATCTGTGAGTCGTATTGGTTAGCACATTTACAGGATTAATTTTAAAAATGGATCTTGAACAATCTTGGTGTAGAACCATGTATTAGAAGAGTCATAAGAGAGGGGGAGAGGAGAAAGTATAGCACTAACTTAGATTAAGAAAGGCTATTCATTATTAATTTTGCTCATCTGCTCCTTGATGTGGGTAGAATTTTCTGTCTTACAGTACTCTCCAGTTGCCAGCAGAGGGCTCAATGACACATGCTACAGAGCTCAATGATGCACGATTTCTAAATCTGCTCTATCCAGCGGTGCTAGCTTAAAATCCTGTCACCTACAGTGGTGTGACAGACAGGCCGGCTGCTCTCCGCAGTTTGGAAGGTGCTCCCTAACTCATGCTGAAAACATTTCTTTTAAGGCTCATAGGCTGTAAATAAATCATTACTGTGTGGCTCATGGAACCACAGAGTGATATAGACAAAAAAGGTGCAGAGCTGGAGTGAGAAGTGTGAGAAGAGAAAGTCTGGCCTTACTCTCACTAGGGTATTTTTGGGAGAGATGGATGCACGTATTGTACTCCTTAGCTCATAGCATACACTGTAAATATCACACCACACTTGATGCCAATATGGATCAAGTTAACGATGACCATGACCGGGGAACCATGACTGGGAAGTAACCATGACCGGGGAACCATAACCGGGAAGTAACCATGACCGGGAAGGGCCCACATTGCTTGCACATGCACTTACGAGGGGTACATATGGCCAGAGGAGGGTCCCATCTGTCATCCGCCTGGCACTGGCTCCGGGGACTGCCTTCTAGAGTATACCCATCTTCACACTCCAAAGTTACATAATCTCCATAGTGATATACTTTTCTCATTTCTAACTTCTTCAGGATTCCATTCATAAACTGTGGGAAGCTACAATTTACCTCTGAAATGAGACAAATTATAAGGAAATTGATATTTTATTGTTGATTGTTGGTTTTAACTGTCAGGATAGAAGACTCTATGACTCCAAAACCCATTTTGCCTTGGCCAACAGGAAGCATGTTTTTAATCAGGAATTACTAATCTTACTCTTCCAAAAAACTTATGATTTAACATTTTCTGACTCCGATTTCTTAATGTAAAGTAAGAGACTATGGAATGTACTGTGCATCTACTTTTGATTAACAGCTCTGCAACTGGAAAGCTGTGGTGAGATTAGGAATTAGGCTAACTGTGTTCTAGGCCTGGAGCTACTTGGGTCATGCTGTAAGGAAAGGGGAGTACCATGTTAACTCTCTCTAGCTTCACAACAAATACTGGTACTCTGCTCTTTATTAAATGCATTATTCTGGCCCATTTCTGCACATAGAACAAAGAAGTTAGTAAATCATGATTCTGAATTTAAAATACTCCTCCCCTCCCCTCCCCTTTCCTTCCCTTTCTTTTTCTTGCTCTGTCACCCAGGTAGCAGTGCAGTGGTACTATCTGGGCTCACTGCAACCTCCACCTCCTGGGTTCAGGCAATTCTCCTGCTTCAGCCTCCTGAGTAGCTGGGACTACATGCATGCACCACCACACCCAGATAATTTTTGTATTTTGGTGGAGACGGGGTTTCACCATGTTGTCCAGGCTGGTCTCAAATTTCTGACCTCAGATGATCTGCCCACCTTGGCCTCCCAAAGTGCTGGGATTACAAGCCTGAACCACCGTGCCCGGCCTGAATTTAAAATATGTCTTTCTGATTAATTTTGCTTTAGTTCGTTTAACTCATTATTTGTTTTACTTTCTTTTTCTGCCCAGCCATCAGTATGTCCTTCATCTTCAAGTACATACTTCTTTTCAGTTGTAATAGTCTCAAAATTAGCCTACGATATTTTTTTCCTCTATACAAACCAAGAAGGCAAAGTGGTATTTCTTAAAGTGTGGTCTGTGGTCTTCCTACATCAGAACATTCTGATGAGTTTGTTAAAAATAGACTTTTGACCCCACTTCAAAACAGAATCAGAGTCCATGGAATGGAGTTTGAGGATCTGTCTTTTTAACAAGGTTTCCAACTGATTTTGCTAATGCTCTGGATGGAGAAACACTACTGTCGACCATCCAAAGAAGACAGTTAATAAAATGAAATGAAAGCTGCCAAGAAGACAAAATATTACTCTTTTCATTATAATCATTTCAATGGTCTCTCAGCCCTACAAGCCTCATGCAACAATTTTCCATATGACACAGCAAGAATAAGAAATACCGAGAAATGGGTTACCTTTGCAATAATGATCCAATTGGCTCCAGGTTCCCTGGTCTGTACAGAAAATGAAGGCCTTTCCCACTAACAGGTAGCCAGGGTCACAAATGTAGTTGATTATCATCCCAGGTAGATATGGAGGTACATGTCCTCCAGTGTAACGCCCGTTTTGGATCTTGGGTAGATGTGGGCAGGCTAAACAAGTTCCCACACAAACACAAGGAAAAACACTCAGTTAAACTTAGACATATGAACACATCAACACATCCAATAATACCTCTGGCTGTTAGAGGTACATGAAGACCTGAGCCAACCAAGTCATAAGCCACTCACTCTTATCTGATCAGTGAAAGATGGGTTCTCTAAACCTAGACCTCAAGGCATTTAAACAGTATCCTCTACAGTCTCTACCTGCAAACTGTGTCAGATGGGGGAGTACCACAGGGATTGACAAGCTACCGATTCAGTGCTGTTCTGTCCTTACGGGAGGATGGAGCTGGTGCGGGCAGTCACACCCACAAATGTGTCTATGATTGTCAGGTACTGTCGTTTAAAGCCAGACTAATATGTCAAAGAAAGGAGCTATGGAGGCTAAGAGTACAATCATAAACTCTGCTTCTGCAGGGCCTCCTGAGTTCCCTTTGTTAACGGTGAGGTGAAGGAGTCAGTGCCTTGAACAAACACTTGGAAACAACATAAAAAGTATAAATCCCTACATCTGAGTTTCTTAAATTACAGCATTATCAGTTCTGAAGTAAATTATGTCATCAATGTGTACTTTTTGTGCAGCACATTCATCGATCCAGGATAAAGACAACTCGGAGTAGTACAGGAAGAATCAAAGAGTATTTTCTTTAGCATTTGTTTTCAGTACTTCAAAAATATTCTCTGCAAAATCTGGACCTCACCAATTCTCTTCACTGTCCACCCCCTTCTCTCCTTACCATCCCACACTCCTCACCCCATAGGAAGGGCCATCAGAATACCCACAATTGAGACACAACCTGCCAATCTAGATCCCATTTGTCATTCTCTTGGGACGTAGTTCTGTCTCTGACAGTCATAGCAAAGCAAAATTTTCGTAAGCAAAAATGACTGTCTCTATATGTAGAGGTTGTCACCTAGATATTCTGAACCCATTTAGGATATGTGGAAGCAGATACTGACCAACAGGAGCAGAAAGTTCACAGCGAGGGGCGGGGCTGCTCCAAACCCCATTCCCTTGAGGGTCACTTGTGCAGCGGATGGTGCTCTCCCCAATGAGGTCGAAGGTCATCCCTCTGTCTGGGTGGGGGTCGCATGTGTAAGATATTTCTTTTCCATAGGGAATATCTCCAAGGGGAGTTTCTGTGTGTCTCCCATTAAGGATAGCTGGAGGATTTGGACAAAAGATTTCTAGAAAGAAAACAAGAGCTTTAAGTTCTATTAGAGTTTCAAATAAGATGACTGAAATCATGGTGACCTGTGACTGTGCTATGAATAAATTGTTTTTCTTTTGGAAAGAATATAACTAAGGTGGATGAAATGTGAATCTGTAAGGCTTTTGTTGAGAAGGAACTAACTGATGGGAGACAAAAATTCAGTTCCTTGCAAAAGCCCAAAGACAGTGTTCCTTGACCAACCAGGTAGCTACATTCATAATGAATTTGGAAAGTAATTATTTTTATTTTTAACAACACCCGTTTGGTTGCCTACTTTAAATCAGGCATAGGAAGATTCTTGGGTTGACAATGAGGTCAAAGACAGACAGTCTGGGCCATCAGAGACCATAAGTTCCAAGGAAATCTATGAACTTTAATAAACATGCACTATCATCTTTAGCAATATAAATGTTTCTTGGTGATTCAAGACCATTATCATTAGTACCAATACCAACTATCCAATGGTGTCATCAGACTACACTGGTAAGGCTCTTTTTACCAAGATTAAATGGTGGCAAAACGCCTTTTTTCTTTCTTTCTTCCAAATTTTTAGCCGTCATTTCTTTTTCCTTTTAGTCTGCTTAGAACCATTCCTTCCCTAAAATCAACTGATGCTTCTAAATGAATTTAGGAAGAGATACCCAAGTTTATCAGAATTATGTGTATATAAAAGACTTAGTACATCAAACAATGATTGACTTCTCATGCTTGAATTTTAGTTGTTTGTATTTTTCCTAAGTTTATTTATATGTTTGTTTTCAGCTCTATAGGTCTCCATAAGGTCGAGTTTATTGAATACTTGAGTTTCCTCAGGTATTGAATGTTCTTCACCATAATACTCCCCATAAGGTATCCAAATTAATTTCTATAAGTTATTTTAACAGTTCAAATTAAAATAGACACTTTTCAATCATCAGGAAAAAAGGGTTTAAAAAATTATTGCCTTGCTGTAGTAGACAGAATAGGATAAATCAGTAATGTCTTGGTATAGAAAACATACTTTTATCTATCAATTTCTGTATTTTGTCATTTTTTATTTAAGCGGACGATTTGGAAACTTAGGACACTTCTTCATTTCAGACACTGATTCATCATCTTCGCTCCTTTGCTCTTTCCACCATACTAATTTGCCATATAACTCTGTTTTATCTTCTCTACAACATATCCCTTTTTAACTATCATTTTATATATTATAATTTTGGCATATTTAATTTAAGCACATGGTTTGGAAATGTAGGACATCTCATCATGCCAGACACTGATGCATTATCCCAGCTCCTTCCACCATACTAATCTACCATGTAACTCTGTTTTATTTTCTCTATAACATATCCCTATTTACCATTTAATATGTTATAATTTGTAGAATTTTGTTTACTTATTTATTTTCTTGTTCATAGTCTGCTTCCCAACAAGAAAATACACTCCAGGAAAGTAGGGAAGCATCTTCACTATTCATTCGCTATTAATTGCTTTTTCTACACATGGAAAGTCCTGGCAAATGGGAAGCCCTATGTCATTAAATACTGCAGGCTAAATAACAGGCTGACTAAATTGTTTATGATGTGTGGGAAGATAAAAGAACATCAAAATTTGGCTGGGCATGGTGGCTCACACTTGTAATTCTAGGACTTTGGGAGGCCACAAGTTGGGAAGATAGCTTCAGCCCAGGAGTTTGAGACCAGCCTGGACAATATGGCAAGATTCCATCTCTACGAAAAGTACAAAAATTAGCCAGGTGTGATGCCATGCGCCTGTAGTCCCAACTACTGAGAGACTGAAGTGGGAGGATTGCAGGAAGTTGAGGCTGCAGTGAGCTATGATTGCACCACTGCATTCTGTCCTGGGTAACTCTTGTCTCAAAGAAGAAAAAAAAATTTTAAGAAAGATTACTCCTTGATAAGGAAACTAAAATATAAATGACTGAATAAAACTTGCTGCACCTTTATGTCATCTAGTTTCTGGCCACACATTCCCCACAAAATTAAACACTGTCATTAAGCTAAGTGATTTACAGATTAGTAATAAAAACACGTGTCATAGAAGACCTACAAGACCTTTCTTGAAATTCTTCCAACAAAGAAGTATTTTTATCAGTAATTTAGTTAAGCAACATTCAGACAACAGGTGATTTCATGCAGAAAAATACACTGGAAAACAAAAATAAGGAGAGCTATCCAAACTGCATAGTTGTTTTTTCTACTCACGTTCACACACTGGAACACTGCTATTCCAAAGGGCTTTCATTCCAGCCAAAACAC